>KZ063197.1:26957-70800 GCA_002091835.1 Anopheles maculatus
GGAAGGCTGAAATCAGATGCTACGGAACTTGTTCCGTCCGGCGAATGAGAAGGAAAATTGAAAGAAGAACAGACAGCAAATAAAAAGGCAAAGCACTGTCGATGAGATAGGAAATCGAGCCACTGATGCCGGCAAGCAGGAGAAGGAAAAAAACAGCCTTTTACAAACCTATCCCTTTCGTTTCTCGCTGCTTCAGACACATCTCGAATCGAAGTCGCACGAAAGGATGTTTTTCATAATACAAAGGACACGGAAGGCTGGTCCTGAAAGAATGCTACCGACCGAATGCCCGGAGCAAACTATTCAAAACAATATTGCCTTCGAATGCTGCCTTCCGACTGGGCAAGACGATTTCTGCCAGGATTACCCGACAGGACCTGCAAACTGCATCGAGGCCGGTGCCATTTTTCCTCACTCGTCCACTGTTTCCACCGCTGCCACCATTTTTTTCCCCTGTTTCATATCCTGCCAGGAAACCGTTGATAATTCATTATCATTCGATTTCATCTGGGGGAAATTAGTAAATTTCATGATTGAATTGAATTCCGTCGTACCGGTTCAGTTTACCCCCCCTCCCCCCCTCCCTCTCTCAAAAGGGGCATTAACGTACCCGTACCGTAAGAAAAGTGGAAACTGGAAAACGGAAGAATCAATCTCGCAGGAGAAGAAATTGTACGGCGCTGTTGACGAATGTTTCCTTCACTGTACACAGCAACAGCAGCAAACGGTAAGTCGACAGCTTTGTGCCTGCGGGGTGAGAAAATTGATTCGATTCATTTCACCCATTTGTTCCCGGTTTCGTGCCCCTCCACTCTTTGTCAACCCATGGCAACAACACATTTTGCACACAATGGGCGCATCCTTGGGGAATGATGTCATCGTGATGTTGCTTCCCTCGTTCCCCGTTGATGATTGCCTTTTTTCCACATGATTTCGCATTATTTTGCAATGCTTCGGGAGGGAAAACAACAGCAAGAAACGATACCAAATGAAAGCAATTGCAGCACAGGGCAGACGGGAGATCATTTTGGTACGACAGATCCCAGCCGAGCTTTTATGGGTTTGAAGATGACGGGGATGCATAATTGGATTTTCATTTTGACATTTTAGCCTGTTAGGTTCGGTTGTAAAATGGGTGGGTGCATGTGATGGTTGGAGCTTTTGATTATTGACAAATGATAATTCGTTATATTTTATATGGGGTAATTAGTGATTATTTTTTATAGTTTTAGGATAAGAAGTTTTACAACGAGTTTCAGTTGGCGAACTCTGCTTAGGGAAGGCTCAGTTGAGATCAAATTTCCTTTAACCTAATGGATCGATTAAGAGTCACTAGACTATGGTAATGCTCATAGCAGCACCTTAAGCAAATTTATTTAACGCTATTCAACACGTAAAGCTGTGAGAAGCAACAAATATAACGTTACGCCAATGATTTAAGAAACAATTATCGAGCAACAAATAATAAGATCTTGCTTCTTGGAAGCGAAAAACTTTATTTCAAGCAGCAGAATACGAGATCTTCTCGTTCTTCATCCAGATATCATCCCTGTTTGAACAAACACTGAGTTGAAGACATTTTTATTCGTACAATTCACTTCAACATTACGGTTCTTAATTTTGTCATGATTTCCGGACATTCATAATACATTAAAAAATACGTTAAATTCTCAGAGTAACCAGATGAAAGTTAGATGAAAATGATTCATGGCCTTTTTTCTACGACCAAAGGCCTGCGCCAGAGTGATGGACATTCTCGGTTTCCTTTCAATCTGACGCTAGAGAGGACCTCCCGAGACTTGATGGCGGAAATTTCTTGAACCATCTTTTACGGGTCAGTCCAGCTTCTAGCTGCTGGCTTTCTGACGCTGAAGACATATACGTAAAAGCAACGAGCTCTGTGAATGCTTTAAGCCAATTTTTGATTGTTTTTTGGATATATGTTATCCTATTTCAACAAGAAAATTTCTTTAAGTGTATTGATAAATTTAAAATGGCATCAAAAGCTCAATCCGATTCAAAAAAACAGTATCACGTACGTTCTACATAACAAAATACGTAATACCTACTGCAACACTTCAATTCCAAAAGCAGCACTAATGTTAATGGACCGTTCAAACTCTCTGTTGCCAAATTGGCGACAGTTTTTACCTACCAACACTTTCGTGCACTCGTGAGCACGGCAAATATTAGCCAACAATTTCCGTTCCATTTACTTTTCCAAGCGCGCTCTTTACGTTGTCTGTGTAAAATAAACCTTGCGACTGACAAATCCATCCATCCCGTTGCAAATGGCCTAGCAAACAACGATCGTACCCGATCACGTGCAGGGCGCAAGACAAGTCGCTTCAGTCAAACGGGTCGGATCGCAAAGCTCGAGATTATGTACACAAGCATGTTTTTTTGCAGTTTTTTTAAGCAAAAAACGAAGTGGGAAGCAAAAAATAGTTGCTTAGTTTCCCCCCAAAAGTTTGACACATCGTTATGTGCGCTTTCGTATGGTGTGTGTCAAGTGTAGAGCTTTATCGAGCGCCTCCTTCCAACGTCACTTACACACGAAAATTCCCATAGAATGTACCAGAAGCAGTAACAACAGCAGCAAAAAAAAAAACTGAGCTATGTGGTTCAATATTTGCCAATTCTATTACCGATGAACGAGAGGAGTCGAACAGACACACCCACACACACACCCACCATGTTTACTTTCAACATCGGTAGTACCGGGTCAAAACGGTCCATGGAAAATGGGACAAAGTTTCCGTGCCGGTCAAAAAGAAAGCTACGGAACCACATACACATACAAGCTTTCACGAACATAAAATGGACACACTGACTTGAAGAAGATGCGCTGCTACTAAACAAACGGAACAAAAAAAAACTCAACCGAACTCTCCGATGCGAGAAGCTTGTTTGCTTTTTCATATCCGATTTACTGTCCGCGCGACCACTCACATGGCTGTTACTGGGCAAGCCAATGTTTGGTTTCCATCCTTTTCAGCGGTCAGCGAGTGAGTTCGTTTTCGTCAGCACCATTCGGCAGGATATGGTAAGCTCAGGAAATAAGGCATCTTACTTCTTACGGAAAAATTGACTTGCACAAAGTTTGCTTCACACTCTCACACCAACGCAAACGGCAAGTATGGAATTGCTTGCGAAAACATGGCCAAAAGTTTTCGAGAGAAGTGCATACAACTGCATCAACGGCGTACCATTACCGGTGTAATGGTCACAAGTTTTCGTTTGTTGGAAATGCGCCACCCCGGACCTGTAAGCTCATTATTTACTATGCATGGTCGTGTAAAGTATTTATGCAAAAGGAATGTAAGGATTCCTGTGGAAAACAGGAAATTTGTGTGTGTAGATTGATGCAGAAATTTCGTAAAATAGTTTTTTCTTTCTTCGGTAAACGTTCTACAAAGCAACTCTCAACTATAAGTTTAGAGTAGTCACTTTGACATAGATGCATTTTATTTTGTGTGAAATTATCTAAAGAGGTAGTTCTTTGCTCTTCGTCATTTGGTGGCTTTCTGTTGGAAACTAACCTAACACTTCAAGAAACGAAGTTGTACTGTGTCGTTCTTGTGAAATACTTAACCCACCGAGTGGTTTGCAACGCAATTATGTGCTGCAAATCTAATACCTTCAATAATGGTGAGTCAAAATTTGTTCTTTACAATGTCTAGAACAGGAATGATCGATTTTCAATTCAAGGTTGAGCAAATTGTGGAATCTATCCAAGATGAAGATTTGGAGATTAAAAAACAAAAATGCAATCTTATTTTTCTCAACTTTATTAAGTATGAAGAAGAATCCTTGCAGAGATTTATAGGCTACGATACTTCAATTCATTCATCGCTGAAACGTAAGGAAGTATGTGGCGAAATAATCCAGAGCTAAAGTGCCTGAAAAATAAAGACTGAAATTATTCGTATAAAAACCTTCATAAAAAGAAACGAATAAAACAAAATATTCCTCTTGATTTTTTTTATTAAACGTGCCACTTTGTATC
This sequence comes from Anopheles maculatus, assembly GCA_002091835.1. NCBI lineage: Eukaryota > Metazoa > Arthropoda > Insecta > Diptera > Culicidae > Anopheles > Anopheles maculatus. Next base: position 30,967 of record KZ063197.1, read on the forward strand.
AAAAAGATTCCAGGAAAGGTTTGGACTGTTATAAACAAAAATGATTTATCTCACCGTTGCCATGCCACTATACAATAGATGATTTCCCTATTCATGTGGAACACTGTAACACACTCCGGGCGGCCCGGTGGTAGATGCGACAGCGGCGCCGGTCTTCACACGGCAGGACCGGGGTTTAAGTCTCATCTGGGCCGTTCCCCCATAGTGAGGACTGACTATCCAACTATGCGGTAACAATAAGTCTAATAAGCCAGAAATGGCAGGCATGACCTAAGAGGTCGTTAGGCCAAGCAAGAAGAAGACTGTAACACACTGGCTGTATGACTCTTGGACTTAACTGCAGTGCATGTTCAACTTTTTTATTTGGACTGAGCTGCATTGGACTTTAATATCGACTGATATTTAATCTTTTTTCTGATTGCTCGTATTGCCCAATGCTTTTTTCAAGCTTAATAGTTTCTTCCAAATTGCTCATTCCAATTTCCGTTAGTATCATCCCCTGTCCTGTTTTATCGCCTCATTTGGGTTGTCCTATTTTTGTTTTATTTTATTCTAAACGGAATGAATTTGTGTTTAAAAACTCTTTCTAAACAAAAAGATTATATATAGGATAAAATATTGTTTTTACGTGATTTCATTCATGGAATATTCGCTTGAAGTTCAAGTCTTCGCTATTAGTTCAGCGTAGACGATTGATAGTTAATCACGAAAACTCTTAATCGCATGGGGTTTACGCTTCTGCCTATAGCCAGACACCCATGTGAGTGTCCTCGCAAGTCTTTTCCTCAAAGTATCCGCTCATTAGGCTCTAGAGAACTCGATACTGATAATAACAGTTGACATATTCCAAAGCGTAATTCAATCAATTCCACTAGATTTTATTTGACACCTCAACGGAATAGATAGTTCTGATATCAAAATTGTATCCTTTTTTCACAAATAGTTTCAGCTGTTTAAAGGGCAATCATCCATCATTTAACAATATTCATATGATAATTAATTGTGCGGCACATAATCAGCAACACATTTCGGTCGTACTATGATAATTTTGTGCCAAAGCTCATTTGTGCGTCCCAAAACCAAACACATCCTTCAAATCAATCAATCGAAAAAATAACATTCCATTTAAATGAAGCAACCATCCTGCAACATTTTGCAGTATTACAATATTGAATTGCTGGCATACCGTATGGCTTTGCTGCATACGTTACAGTTTAATTATCCTGCTGCATACGATTGAAGTTTTCCATTTGCTGCACATTCATCAGCATGTGCGGTGTTGTTTGCAAACGGAGTTTCAGCTTTTTCGGGCCCAGTTTTTTTTAATTATTTACATTATTGCAGCCGCCCCACACACACAAACAAGCCACATTTCCAAACCACCAAACTCGTGGAAATAACGAAATATATGTGTAATTTAATTTAAAACCAACATTCGCTGTGCAACTTTCTCTCAGCGAAACACTAGCGCGGCTGATGTGTTGCGTGTCAAAGCGAAAGAAAACACGAAAAAAGAAACTTTTCCATTTGGGACAGAAACCGGGAAAATGTGATTGAAAATTAACCGACCTTGGTACCGAATGGACATTTTACAGCGTGCAAGGGCGCAGTGAACGTGGGTAGACATTTTTGGACGATTTAATTTTCCCGTGCATTTTACGCTTTTTAGTGATGGTGCTCGAACGCAACGGCACAGTGTTAAAACAAGCGAGCGAGTGTGATAAAAAGAACCCAGTTTTTGGTACACAACAAATTTTCCATCAAGTGACACAAAAAAAGGCACAAAGTTTGCAAATGTTAAATTTTCGGTTCATACTACGCTGCTACATTACTCACACGCTTACGGTTCTGGGGAATGGTACAACACATGTCTAGCATTTTCCCGGTGCGCTATGGAAACAATTTCCACGTAGCTCTCGCTCCTCCACAAGGCCGTACACAATTCGGGGTACCCGAAAAAGTATTCTTTTGAGTGAATTCCGACTTTTTGCGTTGAAAATTGCACACACACACACACAAAAAACATAAACACTTACACGAACTGCTTTCATTCACCGTTTCGGCAACGGTTGAAGATTAAGCGGACACAATGTTCCGATGCAAAGGTAAGTTTGTTCGCAACCATCGTCGAGCAACCACCGGGCCAGGTGCTTTCCCACGGGGGGAGGGTCAAATGGTCTATTAATTAACGCTTCACGGCTTGCACTCCACCGGCTGCCAGCGACGGCCACCGGGCACGTGAAAATGGGCAAGAAAATGGCATAAATGTGTTTCCATCCAAACCACCCACCACCCCATCGAAAGACCCTGCACGGCCAGCGATACAAAACTTCCAATCTGATAGGATGCCAGTACCATCACGATAATGCGGACCGTTGTGTTTCACCTTCGCCATCGTTTCTGCATTATCCCTTAGCGACTATTTATGGTCCCGACCCCTTCCCAACAGCACGGTAAGGTGACTTTCGGTAGTGCTCTCATGCTTCCTTTTGCTGCTTGAGCGCTTTGAATAGTTTTGTAGCGCAACGGCAAAGAAAAGCATTCTCTCTTTTTGCTTTTTGCTCTCCTTTCACGATAAACATGTCGTAATGAACTTTGGAGAACTTTTTCAACCTGCCAAACCGTGCACTATCGCTGTTGCAAAATGGGGTATGGCCGTCCATTGTGCTTAACGGACTGCGCGCACGGAAAGCTTTCAAAACCGGGCAAACCCGACACAAGCACACTGTAAAGGGGGGAGGGAAAGCTTTAGATAATTTCGCTGAAATGAAGACTTGATTGTTGGGGTTTTTGGACGGATTTTGTAAGAGTTTAAGCTTGCCGCTTGTGCAATCTTTAGTAGCTGTTGTTGTTGGGGGAAGGATAATTTTGGCTGTGAAGGTAATCGTTGCTAATAGGGAAAAGTATATTGTTAGATTGTTGGTATACAACAAAGCGAGAGGAAAGGTTTATAGAAAGGACGTGATACTGATTGCTTTCCTCAATGACAGTTTTAGTTTATTGCTTTAGTATCTTTTTGGAAAGATAATTAAATGTTAGAGGTAGCTTCCGAATTGCAATATATTGACTTAAATCAAGGAATGATATTTTGTAAAACAAAAAAAATGAATTAAATGGTTGCTGTTACATTACTGATGTTATAAAATCACACAATAGCTGTAGCCTGATTTGTTGATCTCTGCAGTACTATTTCTACATGAACTGTTAATTTAATCACCTGAACATCTTGACATGTGGGTGAATGTGCTGTCATAAGCTAACACAACAGCTTAAAGCTCGCTTTTATTTAGTTTATTGTTCATTTGCACTACGTTTCAAGTGATTTACAAAACACTTTTCGGACAGCCTTACAGTAGTAAAATTTCACAAGTAGCTTAAGGCCTTCACGATCTGTAGCTTTTTTATCGTTGGTTATTGGAAAAAAGTTTTTTCAAATGAGTTTTCGCCACAAATGTGGTAGTACTGCAAAAGATCTGATCCTATAGGGCATTGAATTTAAGAATTCTACTAGTTTCTCTCTTTTTTCTTGGCCTAACGACCTCTTAAAGGTCATGCCTGCCTTTTTTTCTTACTAGACTTATTGTTACCGCATAGTTGGATAGTCCTCACTAACTACCACCGGGCCGCCCTAAATTCTAATAGTTTAGGAGATCTAAAGTTAAGGTATTAGAAGCGACTTCGATTTTACGAAGAACTTCTGTAAGTTTGATGATAAAAAAATGATAAAAACTGACTGCAATCTCGACTATGTGCAGCAGTAAAGAGATAGTATCAAACTTCAAACTTGAACTGTAAAGTTAGTAAATAATCATTTAATCACATCACCTTGCCCTATGATTTTTTCCCAATTTATTGTTTTTGTAATTATAATTTTTCTTTCATTCTACCTTCTTCGTTTTTTTGGACGTAACGACCTATAAGGTCATGAAGGCCATCTAAAGAATCTGTCTGGATAGTCTGTGTTAAAATCCGGGTGAGATATGACCCCCAATCCTACCGTGTGAAGACCGCTTTCTTCTCGGTAACCGGAATACTGTTTCTTATCGTTCAAAAATTAGATTTACGATTTAGAAGATTTAACGTAAAATATATAAAATTTTAACTTAACGTATACTAAAACATTGTAAAAGTAACCAGACAGCTCAGCCGCATTTCTGGATATATATAATCGAACATTTGAATCGTTTAGCATCGTTCAAAATTTAAATATTTAGTTAAATTTGACTAACAATATTGCATTTATTATTTAGTATCGTTAAGATCAAAGCTACCGATAAGCACGTTACTATTTTGCTAAACCTTCCTAACCAAGACGAAACACATTCCAAACCCTTATTTCATTCAAGTTTCTCTCTCTCTCCTTTAATACAATTAATTTCCACTATGTATTTTACCTCGAATACAGATCGTTCAAACAATGCATTGCTATCTTTCATCAAGCCAGCACGGCTCAACGAACACATCCATCCTGCGCAAATCCTGAGCTTCACTCTTTTGAAGTTTAATCTTTCACCAAACGCCATCCACCATCCACCGGTCTGGTGTGTCATTCACCTGTTGTAACGTGTTTGAAATTTTGCTGCCACACTCCCCACGGAGCAAAAGCTCGCCCTAATCGGCCTATCGAGCTGCTTGACAATCGCATGCAAAGCACGCCGTCCAATTTTAATTAACATCTCGCTGCAAATGTTTCCATCTTCCGTTCGTTTCCTTCTTCATTTTCTTCCACAGGAAGCCGCACTCCCGGTCGTGCCGAACGATTGTCATCATTCATTTAATCGTGCCGTGATCAGTTTGGCGGACGAACAGGCGTACCAAAGTAATTTTCGCCCACGACCATAATACAAACGGAAATCGTTGGCAGCAACCCCACCCAGTGGCAGAAACCCGAAAAACCCCCCCCGCAGGAATTCGTTGCTAAGGTAAGGCGAAGAGCCGGATAAAGGCGGTCGGATGCTTGGCGAAAGAGAAGACATAGTAATGATGATGTAAAGATGCCATCGTCCTCGTTCCTGTAGCAAGCCGTTTTCGCCAAGCCGTACGACAAGAAGCGATCGACAAAAATGCGACAAATTGCGGTACAGAACAAGGTGAGCGAGCTGGCAACGAAACGATGGATCGCGGCGTGTGTTTCCCGGTTGTTCTTTTTCTTTTCCGTTCTTTTCTTTATTTGTTGCCTCCCGGAGTGTGCAAAAGGGATGCTTTACTACATCTCGGATACACGGATTTATGTATCCACGGTGTACGCATAACTCAATTAATGTCCACATGTCCTTGCGTCGGGACATGGGTATTCCCGTCGTATATCCACACACATGCTTAGATACGTGAAAAAAAGCACCGAGTCCCAGCAAAACGCTCACCATCCGCGAAGATGTGCTTCCGGCAAACACAAACCCTAGAAAGAGGAGCATAGGAGTTAAGGTCTTTGGATGCCCGAAGTGCATTCCACCTTGGTAGGTTGGGTATGACATTTTGTATTGCTTAAAAAAAAACGATGCGGTCGTCCGGATACACGCACCGCCACAGAACAGTGGTAATCCTCGGTTCTGCCAACACAATCTCCACACCTTCGCCATCCCGACCGTACTGAGCTCCACGGTAGGATGGTGAAGGGACAATAAACTCAGACACACACACTTAGCGAAGCAAAGGAAAAAACCGAGCGTATCCTGTGAGTAATATCGTCGCACTTGCTATTATCCTTACACGCTTCGCTCCTTACAACCACCAGCGTTACTGACGTCCCAACAAGTTCCAGTTCCTCACCAACATCTTCGTCATCGTCATCGACCACACCGTTGTAAGCTAAACCATCTTTCCGGAAGCCGGATTTTTTATGCCTATTCTTCCGTTCTTCTGCTGATACACTCCATTATTGGCATTATTGTCACACTTTGGTGTTTCTGCGCTTACCTCTGGGTGTGCTTTCGTAAGTGACCTTCGTTTGCCCAATTTTTTTTTTTTGCTGAATTCAGTGACTGTAAGGTATCGGTATGTGTAGAAAATTCAATTTTAAAGCAGTATCCTAAGTGAGTTTGTGGGATCGATCTGCTGTACAGTTGAGTGCGTGTTTGTGATCCAAAAAAAAACCCTATACGACTTCCTTATTGTGTGTATGTCAGCATTTTGCTGTTGAGCATGTAAAAGGATCAGCGTTGCAATCATTTTTAATCACATTTTTGATTGATACATGCTTAGATACACTCTTCGAGAAGCCTTTTAAAAATTGAAACAGCTCTTATGGTAAAAAGCTTTTAAAATATAAATCATCTGCATGTAGAAAAGCTTAACGATCGCCGCCCTTTTTGCCTTTTGAAACGATGTAACGATTATTTTCACCATCGTAATCGTACCCTCAATCATGTTCCAATGTTGGGTGCGATTTTACATTTGTAATAGCATGTAAAACCTGCTCCGCTAGATGGACATGGGGTGTGTTTTTTTTTATTTTGAGTTTGCTGCTGTTGCTAGATATTTTCATATCCGCCCATCACGCATTATGAAAGCGAGCGAATCCTTACCCTGCACACAGACACACGCACGCATTTTTTTATCATGATCGAACGCGCCTAAAGGCAAATGTCTTGAGCCCGAACACAAACACGCACACTTACGGGTACGCTAAGCCTCGAGACCTGAGTGCGTTTTCCGCTAACAGTTTTTTTTTTTGCTTGCGCCGCGTTCCTTCCTTTCGTGCAGTAGAAGACTACGTAAAAAAAAGGTTTAAATTTGTACCTCTTTGAAAGCCCGTATTGCCCTTGAGCGTCTTGATGGATTCAGTGTTCGTTACGTTCGCATTCACCAGCAGCTTATCTTTGTCCGCAGTCCATATCCTTCCTTGGTGGAAAGAGGGACAGAGAGATGTGTCTGTTTTTTTCTTTTATTCTGTCCTGCACTGTACGCTAAGACGCATGTCATTTTGCCACTATTTCGTCCTTTTTTTGTTGTGTACGTTTAATGCTAGCTATTGCTTGATAACAAAAAGATGGGGAAAATGAAGTAAAAAGAAGATCGGAAAACACGAGCCATACTCCCGAAGGCCCGATAGCCTCACGCTTCACCTTCGGTTTAATAGAATTGCGCCCGTAATTCACGGCACACCGTAATCCAGACCGACCTCGACGAAGATGACGCCCCCTGTCGGGTGTGTGTGTGTGTGCGAGGTTTACAAATCTATCTTCACTCCGAGCTGATTCGCTATTCAACTTCATGATGGGTTAGGCAGCTTTAGGCCAAGGCGGGAAGCAAAACGAAGGAACGCCAACCAGAAAATGGATCAACTTTGGATAAGAGCTTGCTCACACGCAGCACGAGCGCCTGCTTTCAATCATCATTTAAAGCATAAGCTTCACGCTTGTATGATTATATATGTACGGACATAATTCGCCACCCCGATGTGTGGGTTCGTGTTCATTCCCCCCTTTTAAACACGGCGGAAAACCACGTGAAAAGTGCGTACGCGCTAAAGCTTTCGGGGTGGTTTGTTTCTTAAATTTGGCTTCCTTTAGCAACCGCCTAAAGCTCGCGTCGGGAATTTTCCGTTTGCCGTTTGCCAATGGATGCCGAGATAAAACCGAATTTAAAAGCCATACAACCACCTCCCAACCAGCTGACCGGCCGCTGCGGTGCAATTTATTTTTATATTATATTGCCTTTGATATTATTCTTCATTTTTCATTGCGCGTTTGATGGTTTTGGTTGTTGCTTGTTTCGTTTTATGCACTCCGATTACGATGGGGGAATTGGGATGACTATGAACATAATTTTCGTAACCACGAGCAATGTATGGGCTGGCGATTTCCTGCCGCTGGTGTGCTTCTACCTTGTTGCCTACAGGCCATTTCCTTAACGTCCATTATACTATCCGGCGAATAAATGATCGTTTTATAAGCTACTAAGCTTTTATTAGCGTGTGCACATTTGCGACCAGGGTTTGTCAAGGTTGTTTTTTCGAAGGCGAAATAAAAAACCGACAGAAAATGTAATTTTAAAGGTAGTGGGTTGAAGAAAGTTTATGTAAACGCATCTTATTTCAAATGGCTAGGGGTTACCGGTTTTACATTATTTTAAACCACATACATTGACATCTCATTTACTGCTTTACTGTCTTTCTTTCTTTTCGTATCATAGTCATAAATGCGTACAAAGGAATAAGGAATTAACATACATAAACTTTTTTTAGAAAATGTAAATCTCCCACACAATGTGCTCGATATAACGAAACAAGTGCGAGGTGAGAAGGCGTGTGTGTTCGGTCAGGTGTGGAAAATTCAAGATCGTAAATGTTTTTATGTTTCACTACATGGCGTTATCGTGCTGAAGATTAATGAAGCTCTGCATTTCCGCAGTGATTGACCTTTTCTTTGGAATTGTTGACAGTATAACTCTCTTATCTTTGGAACAGTAGTTCAATGTAAAGTATTTCTATGGAATTCAATGCAATATCTTGATCAGAATTGATGACATTGACGAAGCTCTTTGTGCGCGTTCTAACTAATATATGGGAATAAAATTCCCATTTCTCGTAACAAACCCTTTTTCCCGGAGCGAGAACCCTACATAGGCTGACATAACTAAAGTAGTGTGAGATTTTTTCTCAACAAAACTTCCACGGGTCTTCGACCATTTAATTGTTGGTTCAATGAGCCTGAATTGGTAATCAGGCATGCCTATTCCTTACTTTAATCTAAAATTACTGAGTCGTTGTTGCCATGTATCGATCGGTCAATTGTATCAAAACTATCTTAAGTTTCTCAACGTGCTTTATAAGCATGTTTGATCCATTTGTTATGAATCGAGATATTAATACTTCAGACACAAATCACCTGAAGAACTTTGATAGGAATTCTCTACCTTCGAAGAGGATTGTTTTACGTATGTTGTCCATTTAAGAATTAAACTACATAGAAAGACCGAAAATCTAAATGAAACTACTTTCAATGTAGATTTTTAAACTCTAAAAATATGTTTTAGCATAAAGCATAAACCTGCTAATTCACACCTACCATGCAAAAGCTCACTATACTTAATACAAACGATATATCCTATGGGAACCTTCTAAAGGATCACATTAAACTGACATAATATTTTATTAAAATCACTTTCCTAACAAATTATGCGTGCTTTTTTCTGTAAATTTACAATTAAACCTCTTTCCCCCTGCTGACATACGTCACTTTCATCGCTGTGACATTAGCCTTTCCTATGAAATGGAATTTCAATCGCTGCACCCAACCCTAATAGGGCTTTATCGGGCGTACACACAATACAAAGCATTTAATTTTGCTCATTAGCGCTCGAAATGATGTAAAAGCCAATTACAATCGCATCATTCATCCGGCCAGCTTTCTGCTTCATTCTGGCAAGCTTTCAATAAATCCTTTCCTGCTACCTGCGCAACCTCCGCCATCGGTCGGCCATGTTTGCTGCCGGCAACGAAGCAAGTAAGCTTTTTTTTTTCTTGTTTTGGTGTTCGTCACTGTCCCGACCATCCTTCCTTTCTCAATCAAAACGACCAGCTGCCGTTCGGTGGTGCCCTTCCAGTAATCGATTAAAAGTGACATCTTTTTCGAACCAGCGCCGAAACCACCCGTTGCATCAACCCATTGGGAATGTCCCCGCGGGGGTGGGGATTCAGTTTTGGGAATTCCTGATTGAATTTTAACCGAACCCGGCCTGCGCTCCCATTAGCATTACTAATTTCGGGCGCAATCGAATGACGTAGGTTGGCGACTCATTTCCACGCCGGAAGCGCCTTAAATTAGCGGCCCACAGACAGACTAGTCGGCCCTGGTTGGGCTTTCTGCGTACGACCCTCCGGTGGGAGCTAATCAACTAAAATTAGCATCTTTCTGTCTCTCTGTCTCTGGTAACCCTCTGCTAACCCGGGGGCTGGTATCCTCGGTTCGTCCACTGACCGACGTCTTGGGATCGACTAAACAGGGCCTACCGAGAACAACAACAGCCGCTGATGAGGATGATGGGGATGATGTGACACTATAGGGTATCTTGCCTTCTACTCACTGATTAGATTAGCTTCCAAGGGCTGGTGGGTGTCTGTTGCCGCAGCGCCATGCAACGCAACGAAAATGACAAAGAAAAACTACTCCCGATATTTGGGCCCTCTTCCTGCAGGCATGCTTTTCGTTCTATTTTCTTAAAGGTTCGGGTTTTCACCGTTTTTGCTCTTCCTCAGGCAAGCAAGTGGATTTGAAGAGTACCATTTCAAAAGCAATCAATCAACCATTTGTGTGTTTTTCTTTTGCTCGCTTCTCCCATGTTTATGTTTTACCTCGGTGAGGGTGTATGTGTATCTTTTTCGGGGAATTTCCTTCTGCTGTCGAATCCACCAAAAAAAAAAAAACTACCACCGTTCAATGTCGGTGAAGTATCGGTCGCCGTTTATGCGGATCGGTATTTCAATGATGTTTCCACCTTGTGACTCTATCCCGTTGTTCCTTGAAGACTGGCAAAACAAACAAAAAAGCGCGGAATGTGCCACAAAAAAAGGGCTAAAAATATGCTTTAAACGCGAGATAAAAGAAACCCTCCACAGTACAGTGAGTTAAAATTTCAAACAGCTGTTGGAAATAAATTATGTTTCGATAAAGAGTAGGATGTTTGCATGCAACATATGATTCTGTGGCATTTATAACAAATTAAATGTTTCATTCTTTTATTTCTTTCATATTCTTTTGAAAAGTTTTGTTATTGAAAGCACTTCCTCTTTTTGTTTTTTTTTCATACGTAGTGGAAAATGAGGAAACCTTAGTCAGGAGTAATCTTAGTTTGATGGTAATTTTTTAAAACTAACACAGTTACTATGAACTTCGTTTTGAAATCTTCTCAGAATGCTTCCGCCTGTTGCTTCAATAAGTTTGGTAATTAACACTTTTTGCTCCGATTGATGCTGACTATGGGTCATTTCATGCCAATTGCAGACGTTTATATGCGTAATGAGCCTGGATTAACGGAATGTTAAGTTAAAACAATGTTAATATTAATTATTATATATTTTCGGTTTTGAAGAAACTTCTTTAAATCACATTTTCTTTTACGGTGTTAATCAAAACCATTTCATACACCGTTTTCGAGCCCAAGTAAACACCTTCCAGCTGCATCTGAACACTGTTCAACCGTAGGTAAACACTTGACGTCCAACTAAACAGCTGCTGCCTAACTGAACTTCGTTCAAACGAAACTCAACATCGTTCAACCCCAACTAAACATTTGGCACCTCCAAGCTGATATGTTTACATGACATAGATTTAGCTTCATTATGCTCCTTTCATTTGCAAAGATTAATAGATTAAAAATAGACTAATTCTTTTAATTCAGGCACAAGAAAATTTTATAATAAACTGCATACAATTTAAAAAACATTTTCTTCATGATGACCGCGAATTTGCTATGAACGCGGAAGACAACGATGTTACAAGAAACGAGTCCGTGGAATATAAAAGTGCAATGACGTCTGGGATACAAAATGTTTAGTTGGGGTTGAACGATGTTGAGTTTCGTTTGAACGAAGTTTAGTTAGGCAGCAGCTGTTTAGTTGGACGTCAAGTGTTTACCTACGGTTGAACAGTGTTCAGATGCAGCTGGAAGGTGTTTACTTGGGCTCGAAAACGGTGTAATATTTACTAATGGAGACGCCTGGTACTTAGTGTACGCATCTCAACGAAATGTGGCGCTAAAACCATTTCTAACTAACAGCTGAGAAAAAATTAAACGATTTTAATTAAATTATTAAACGATTATGTTTATTTTTCCTTCACATTGTCTTTTACATGGTTGATCTATTTAAAGTTTCGATCAAAACGTTCGTATACTACTAACTAATGGAGACTCCTGGTACTTCGTGTACCCTAAGTTTATTTTACAAAAATATCAACGATTACATTGTGGTTGGTACAAAATAATTAAAGAACCTGATTATTCCCAATTTTAATTTAATCTCCTAAAAGCCTAAAATGCTTTGTAAGTAGTTCTGGAGAAAATAGAATATTTTTTAAAAAGTTTCTTGTATTTCCAGTGCTTTTTTTAAATCCTAATTTTAATGTTAGCCGGAAAATATATGTTAAATATTTAGTATTTATTTATGAAAGATTATAAAATATTTAGTTTTTCATCATTTTTTTCATATCCCATTTTTCCGTACTAAGTAGGGTACATTCGAAAATACCAGTATTACAGCTTTGCTTCTCCTTTGATTTTTCCTCAACAACAAAACACACTCCCCCTGTTCATATCACCTCGTACGTTGAATGGGATCTTAAGAGTTTCACTTGGTTTTGCTCTTTTTTTTTCGCTCTCTCTCTCTCTCTCTTTCCACAAACACACTACCAAGCAAATGATGCTTCCTTTAACGACCATACCACTCCTGGCCAGACGAGACTAACGGGACGGATGACATTGACGTTCCATTTTTTTTTCTTTCCCTCTCACACCACTCCTTTCCCGACTTTCCTTTCTTACCGCCCCGTTGACACAATCGATTGTTGACGAGCACGGAAGTCTCGGAAGGGATGGTCCGATATCGATAAGCGAATCTACGTGCGTATCAAAGTTGATGAGAGATTGATGGGCGTCTCGAACCAAAGCGATCGGTGATATGCTTTTTGTTGCTTCCTCGGGTGTTGTTGTTCCGTTATTTTTTTCTTTTTTCTCTTCACAAACGATTTCGATTCCCGATATCATAATATCCTTTTGTCGAAAAAGGCTTCTCGAATGCACCGCCCTGTACCGGGATCGTCCCACCCGTACACCACCATCACGAAACAATAAAATCGAACCCGCGCACCAAACAATGTGCGAGCAGCGAGCTTGATTCCGAATCCAAGGGGAGCATAAGCCAGCCAAGAAAAAGGACTCACCCGTTTTCCCTCGGTACGGTAATGGTACGATGGGTACGAAAAAAGGGTTTATTATTTTTCCCATTTTCTTGCCTTGTGTTTCATTTTTCTCTTCTTGCCTTGCATTCCTTCGCAAATGGGAAACATCACACTGCCTACGGTTGACGATTTGAACGATTGATTTGAACGAACGGCATGGAATGTGCGCGGTTCGATCGAACGGATGCTCGGAAGGATGAGTCAACACCCTAGGAAGGGTGTTTTCGCGGAAGGATACCCGATTGGTGGGTACCCTTGCGAGTGGGTGCCAAACCGCGAAAGGATCGATTTTTATGCTCCACGCTTCGTTCGCTTTTGGAAGACCGTGCTGTCGGCATGGTCGGTAAAGTGATTTGCAAATGTGCTTTCCTTCCAACGGGCAAGAAAACCCTTTGGCATACCACCATCTCTCTCTGCTCTAACCTCAACCTCTTCTACTGGCGATGATTACGTTGTTATGGGCTAATTTTTGACCAAAAGTTTTGACGGATTTTCGACGGTTTCGAGGCCCAAACGTTTGTTCGCTTTTATTTCCCCCAAAATGGATGGTTTTGGGTGTCGGCGGAAATTGCAACGATGTCTGCAATAATGAGCCGCAAAAAAGCAACCGCAACAAACCCGCCCAAAACTTTCTTCGTTTGATGTAATGCTTCAACTCCGCTGGCAAGTCAAGGCTGGGGTTTGTGCTCGAAGCCGTGCGCCACACACACACAAGCGACGGGCACAAGAAATGGGCGAAACAATTTGATTACAATCCTTTTAGTGGCGTTTCTTGTTGTTTTGTTTTATTTTTTTTTTCTCTCAGCCTCTGCTTCTGTTAATGGAAAACAAGGCACATCGCTATGCGTTTAATTAGCGCACACTGTTGACACATCTAATGGTGCCCTGCGCGTGGCACCAAAGTGGAAACAGTTAGCAAACCACCAGAGTTAACTGGAGCTGTACAACAACAAAAAAAGGAAGAGTTTTCATACGCATGTACCGAATACCATCGCGGGAACGAATACGTACTACTGCCGGTGGAAGCATCCTTCTGTCCTTAAAGTACACAGTGAATGACAGCGTGCCTCAGCACGTGACAGTGTGCAGCGAGTTGAAGCTTCTTTACACATTTTGTTTCTTTTATCGTTAATAAAACACTTTATTTCTCATCGTGCTAGAGATTCTATTTTAAGGAAGCTTGTTTTTTTTTGCCACTTCCAAGAAGTAATTAAATTGTCCTGCCATTGTAAATTAAGCGATGCGGTTGCTCTCTCAAACAAAACATGCTCCAATACCAAAAAATAAAACTAAAGGAAAACGAAACCGTAGAAAGCTTCCTTTGCTTAATGCTGCTATGTTTTTAATTATTAAATTTTCTGTCATTCTCCAACCCTTTTTTTTCTTTTCGCTGTCAACCACTTACAAAAGCGTCAGAGTGGAGATACAAAATTAAATTAGCTTTGTGGCCAAGAGTGGCATCGAAAGCGAATGAATTTTTGTGTTTATTTTTTATTATTGTTTCTTGCTTAAAACTTTTTCCCTTTCGACCGGGCTTATTGTCCTTTTGCTGGCCCCTCCGGTGGGTTCTAATGTGCCATTTTGTCTCAAAAGGGAAATCTGGATGATATGATAGTTCATGTAAGTAGATTGCCTTATTAAGACTCTTACACAATCCCAACCCAAGCGTTGACACCCATTTTCTTTTTGAAACTTTCGGCTAAATTCGCTCCAACCAGCCGAAGGGATGAGTATAGCGAACCTTACAAGAGATTTGCATGCACATACACGATCGAACTAATCCCATGCCGTGTTGTGAATCCTTACGAGTATAGCTATCAGGAGTCGGGCGAGAAGTTTTGCCCGATTTTGCATAATCCTACACTCCCGAAGGAATTGGACAGTTTGGAAAACCCTTTTCTTAGTCAATCTGTAGGTTGAATAAAAGATTGGAAGTTTGTTTTGCTCCTCACAAGGTCGATTCACATTGAAAAGTTTGTTGTAAAATATTCATAACAAAATAATGGTTGGAAAAAAACAATATGTTTTCGATGGATAAAACCCCTTTTTTTATTTCAATCTTTATTAATTTTATTTACATTTGTTTGTCCTTATTTTACAATAATGTAAACATGTGTTGTCTTTTTTTTCGTTCAATTAAAAACATCGATTGACTCTTCTTTCTACTGCGAGTAAAATTAAAGCAACATGTTGCAATCAAAATTTCCACGTCATTCTAATACATTAAACCTTGCCTTTGAACTTTGAAACTTACGCTCCATTTAAATGACTTCCCCGAAAGTAAAAAACATTCCCAAAACTCACCCTTCATTAAAAGCATTACACCAATGCTAGCGATTCCTGTATTTTCCTGCTGTTTTTTTTTTCAACTGGTGTTCACCTAAATACCATTTATTACACGTGCCATTCCCAATTCCACTGAATTGGTTTTGTCAATTTGGAGGATGATGTTGTCAATGGAATGTTACCCCCATCCCGGAGCATAATGTCGGGATGGGCGGAGGAAAAAGGGACGGGTGCCGGAAATTTTCACCTAATAAGGTTCACCATTCCGCACCAGCGATGGTGACAGCATCGCATCGACAGGCGACCGGAAATTATCCATTCCAGTAGTTGGGTGCTTCCACAGCTCGGTAATGGAAAGCCGGGTGAGAATGTTGGAATTTCGGTCCTTGAAATGCCTGGACAAGACACTCATTACGCTCGCTTACGGGGGTCTCTTCGGGGTAGCATGGATGGCAAGCAGATTTTCTGGACTGCAAAACATCGAGAACAAATTAAATTAGTCGAATATCTTCTTTCGTGTAATATTATTTAAGGCTTAACAGATAATTACACATTTTCCACACAAAGTTTCACATAATATTCCTCATTTTACACACTATTTTTCTTAACAACTCAATTGTTCTGCCGGCACTGAAGCAATTCGAAAAATAAATCTTTACGACTCCCGTTTGCAGCAGTACTAAAGACAAATGGATAAGAACTCGAGCCATCATTACCGAAAGCTCTGCTCATAAAATCCTAACCCCCAAGAAAACACTACAGTACAGACCCGGTGACATTTTTGTTCCATCTTATAGATGCTAAGGTCCCAGAGCGCCTTCATTGTCTTGCTGGGCGCTTGCCCGTTGTCTCGCTTCCTTCCACCACACTCCAATGTCCCTTGCTAATTGCGCACGTATCGTACCTAAAATAGGCGAAAATAGGTTTGCCTTACCGCCGTACGCACTCACACCAATGTACTGTTTAAGGCTTTCGCTCAGGAAGTGAACGAAAGCACAAAAGCTTAACACACACTCTCTCTCTCTCTCTTTCTCCTTCGCTCCCTTTTTCCCTGTCTTCTCGCCCTCTGTCTCTCTCTCTCGTTCATCCGGAAGCGCCGAAAGGACGGTTGGAAACAATGGCATAAAAGCACAACCCAAATACTATGACTAATCGTTAAAAATAATGATTATTAGCAGCGGTGGGAGCGTAATAAACGTGAAGGAACAGCACAGTGACGCAAAAAGCGGTGACGAATGAAGAAAAAAAGGCAACATCCGGTACGTTTCGTTCGCGCCCTTTCTTAAACTGCGCTAAGAAAGGGCCTGCAACAAAACGTTACACACGCACACCGCACAAACACCGGGCCTAGTAATTGTGGCGTGGCAAAGGAAAAGCTGCCACACACATTAATCCATTCGGCGTGTGCTCGATGTTACGCAGGATTCGCGCGGGGTTAAGTTGGGAAGGGTTTTGAAGTTCGTAGAAAATGACATGCGAAACATCGCACCTACACCTGGCGGAGACAAGATGTAGGCGACCACCTGTCTGTGTGTGTGTGAGTCTGTGTTAATACTGGAGATTCGTGTTCTGCTTCGATGCTCCTCTTTCGAGCCAAGGATTAGCTTCCCTAGTTGAAGGTGGAATCGATTTCACCCATTAATTAGTGTAAAGCACAGGTGTGTCGTCTGTTGGGTAAACTGAGTTCAAACAAACACGCCAGTGTGTGTGTGTTGAAAAGGTTGACAACCCGATAGTATCTCATCCTAGAGAGTACGAGGTTAAGTTAGTGCCCAGTTGGCCCTGGGAACAGTATTTGAATACGTGTTTGTGAGCGTAAACGACATCTTGAATAACATCTTTGGTGATTGATTTTCATACGCGGGACATAAGGCATACTTCAGCGGATAGTATGTGTGTGAAACTCAAAACAAGGACACCGCAATTAACCACGTTACATGAGCGTGATTAATCGAGCAACTCGTTAAAGGATAATAGTTAAAGTCTAAGTAAAAAGAAAAACAACAGATGCCAAGCCTTCGAGGACTTATCAGTAAGACCACGTGTTCTTAAGCGACGGACGTAAACCCGAACCCAAACAAATTTGTTATGAGCAACTGTGTAAATTGAACTAAATCAAACCAAAACACGTAAATACTAGCGTGTAAAGTTGAGCGTGTAGATGATAAACAAAACAAAGAAAAGGAAAAACAAAATCGAAACAGCGAAATCAACCCGTAACCACTCAGCAAATGCCACCGAGAGTTTAGTAAGTAGGATTTAGGTAGACAGAGAAAATGGAGTTGGAAGAAGCTAAACGATGAGTAATGAAGGATACAAAACAAACCACACGTTTAGCATTTAGACTTCTTTTTAATGGTTGTTACAGCTCCAGCTGCAGCTTGCCGGGGAGCAAAGCTAAAACAGAAAGGAAACAATTCAACAAGCTTCTTCCAAAGCTGCAGATGGATTTGAATGTGTCTATAGAGAAACTCTACTCATATAAATATATCTATATACACAAACACACAAACAGAGAGAACAAACTTTAATCGTACGTACTTATAAAGATGTGAAAGTTTGGCAGGATGACGGGAACAGGCCCATGCCCAAGCAAGCGTGGTCAATATTTATGTACATTATCAAAACTAAAGCTATAAAAATGAAACCAAACACAAACGAACGATGCGGGATGTTTTAGGATAAGGAAGCGCGTCCATCGCTGTGACACGGCTAACCCGATCCGGGGTTAACCGTGTGCCGGGTTAGCTGTGAATCGGCGGCCCTGGAGCGTAATAAACTGTAGCGTCACAAAACATACAAAAAAAAACTCGTACCAGAGGAACTGTAAACATGCCAAATGATGTTATATAAAACCAGAAACAGATTATCGCTTAATGAACAGCACAGGTGTAGGTGGTAGATTAAACGTATAAATAAATATATATATTTGAATAAATCATTAACTTGTGCATAGGTTACTACCGATATAGAACAATGAGTGAATGAACGTGGCGGTGAGCGGAGATGTAGCTTAAATTTAGCCCAATTTTGTGGTAACACTGTAAATAACCGTACAGCGTATGTGTGTGTGAGTGTCTGTTATGCATCACGTGAGGTGAATAAAACCGTTCACCGCCATTACTACTTTCGCCTATGATGCGGTTTAGTGTGTAAATAGTATCGTTCGAGGGGATAACACAAGCAAAACCATGGTAAACGCTGGATGGATCCGTTGTCCATCCCTTCCGTCTAGGGTAGGATGGGTTAAGCGATGGGTTAAGTGTGTGTATGTGTCTGATGTATCATATTTTAAAGTAATGCATACAAAAAATCCACTTGCATGCCGAAGAATTGAACTAGCAGAGCAGGACGGGTAGACGAAGTGTTAAAGAAGACCAACGAGAAGATCGTAGCTCAATCGATATCTGTTCGAATCGTTCGAAACGGCAGGAACGATCGGAACGGTAAGAAGGTGGAACTGCAGCTCCATTGCCAAATTCATCCTAGCTTACAGTAATCTACTGTACACAAACACACACATTTGTTGTCATTGTCGGGTGTGTGGGTGAGGGAAAAAGGTAAACAAAAACAGAAACAACAGATCAAAACAAGCTAGCCAAATAGTGAAACGATTCGAACAAGGGAAACAGCAACGTAAAACTAATCAAAACGTACTTAAAAGAAAGTAAGAAAGCAGCAGAAATACGCAAAAAAAAACAGAAGAAGGAAGAAGTAAAAGCAAACAAACAAACAAAACCAAACACGTGTAATACACAGAACGGCAAAACAAAACAAAAACTAAGGATTGTGAATTTGTTAAAGGTTATTGATTATATTGTTAAGATACATATGTGTTTAAAATCGAACCGGACGTACGTACTATAGAAACGACCAGACAAAGGAAAACCGAAAACAAAGAAATAAAGAAAGAATCAAATAAACAAAACCAAACACGCAAACAAACAAATAAGGAAATACAGCAACAAGTAGACAAACAACCATACAAACAAACAAACAAACGAATAAACAAACATTGAATAAAGACACAGAAAAGGTGTTATGTTTTGATTGGATTTGAAATACAGAACAGAAACACGGTAAGTCGAACAGTTTTGCTTGTTTATTGTCCACTTCGTTTGCTGCTTTATTATTCAATTGTTGACGATCTTTTTTTCTATTTTAGTTTATCAAAGTTATTTTAAATTGATCAAGTATATATTTTTTTCTTCTCAATTAGAGTTTTGAGTTTATTTTTGATTTGGATGTGTTTTAAATAAATCTTTTATTTATTACATTTTACCCTTCTTTTAGTTTTCTATTCTGTTGGTTTAATTGAGAAAGAAATGGGAGAATTTAATGTTCAACTTCACATCTAAATGAATAAAATAAATCATTTTCATTTCCCACATTCATTCACCCTAGCATAATTATATACCTAATCCAATAACGATAAAGCGCCGCGCCAAGTTGGTACCAAAGCGGAAAGCTCTAATTGCAGATTTGTGCCCACAAAACTTTCCTTCCCTGTGTTCGTTTGTCGCTGACCGGGCTGACCGACCGTATAGCTCGCCCGATAAGAGATAGTGTCACTGTAATAAATTGCACGCAGCTAAAGCAAAATGTTTACTTCTGCCAGCTGAAGTGTGTGGCCGCGATCGGAATACGTAATGAAGTGGCGGTGAATATTCATCGGTTCACCGTACAACGCGTTCCGTTCTTGGTGGTGATTTCAGCTCCTTCAGCAAGCTTCTTTGGCCCAATGTTTGGACGTTTGGCCTCGGCAATACGGTATATCTTCGGTCCATCTGGAGAGGGCTGAAAGTGGGAGTCGTGCTTTCCAACCCACTAGCTTAACCGTACAATAGGAGTATGTGAGCACGAATGAACCACAGCTCCGTGATTAAACGCTTAATGGATTATAATCTCTTCCTATACCGCGCGGGCCTATTATGGCCACAGCCGTACGTGGATGAAAATAAAAAAAAAAACAAGCACCTAAACATCCTCGTCTAGACTCACGTGCCAGTTGTGTATTCATATTGGCCGTACGCACATTGACACGATCGTTTGCCAGCTTTGGTGGTTCTCCGTAGGTCTCCGAATGCTAGGCCGAAGACAAGTAGCTTATGCTGAGCATGTAGCTGGACTGATAGCGAGTTGAATGGAATCGTAAATTAGTGCGCAACCGAGTAAAGCAACAGAGCTACCTTGGAAGGATGGTAAGGATAAGACGTACGTGTAGTGGCTCTTCAGTGGACAATTGGGGCTCATTAAACTCTTTAGGAAAGCGTGATGGCTTCTCATTGTACGAGGATTTAGCAAATGATCCTCACGTGACTTCTTCAAAGCAGGTGAAAGGTTTGCTTGAAAATAGATTTATAATATTATATAAAGTTGAATACCAATAGACAAAATTAAACGTTTATTACCAAGTTTTAGACATACTTAAACAGGGCCGGGTAAACTTTTCTTCGGGAACAATGTCGGACCAGATACCTCAAACCGATGAGTTTACTTGATTTATAGTGTCAATAGTTGTTTTAAGATAAAGTGAAAGTTGATTGAATTTTTATAATTTCTTATCATTTGAACACACGAATTCTGTTCAAGTGTGCATAGTGCGTCTGTAATACTTTGTTGACCATAGACTATTACATATATTAAACATAATTCATACTTGGTTTTAAATACAAATATTAGACCCCAAATTTCATATAACAATTACATATTCCTACCTTGAGGCTTTCTAAAACTTTAGCGGTTTACAAAAAAATATTACAAAGAATCTTAATGACGAGAGATTGTTCTCTTTGTGAGGATTAAGCCGGTCCAAGCTATAACCGGTCACTTCTGATGATATGAATTATAAGCATTAATAATATAGAAATCAGGATGAATAATTCAGATATAGTTAGTGACGGTAGATGACGATCACCTGTACACCAAGTTTTTATACTACTGCTTTCGATACTGCTAATAGGTATAACCATACCAAAATTTGGTGAAAACATCACCCCTGTCTAAATGTTTAATAAAACTATTGTTTTTAAAATTAACAAATGGTATTATGCTTTAGTTTAATCCGTTTTGATTACATTTGAATCAGAATGGCTAAAAGAGAATTAGAATTGTTTTCTTGATTTATCAGAAGATAGGGTCGTTTTCTCAAAATATTCGTATTCGTCATTCGTCAAACAGTACAAACTAAGTCGATTTTTTAAAAATCGGCATCACAACTTCACTTTTAAGATCACTTTTTAGATTAGCAAATTGTCTTATTGTATTGTCCGTCACTATAAACCAAATATAAACCAAACAATAGATAATAAGCTCTATCGTTTTGGTTGTTGGCTGACTCACAGTTAATTTACGCAGATAGCTACAATGACAATATTAATTCGATAAGGTAGACTTAATTGAGACTGGGTGAAGCCTCATACTTCAGTTATCATTCCATTTAT
The DNA here is from genome assembly GCA_002091835.1 of Anopheles maculatus. NCBI lineage: Eukaryota > Metazoa > Arthropoda > Insecta > Diptera > Culicidae > Anopheles > Anopheles maculatus. The sequence continues at coordinate 52,592 of KZ063197.1, forward strand.
TAAATCGAAAATAAATAATTTTAAGTATTTGCATCGATCCTACATCGATTTCTACAGATAAAATAGCTAGTTGCTTGCAATGCTCTTTATTAAATTATACTTTTGCATGTAGTTTAGCAGTTAAGTCAATTTAATCAAGATTGGTTTATAATTCCCTCCGAACCGTTCTTGTGTTGCAACGACAGTCTTTCGGGTTACATGGAATAAAGAATTACACAATTAGGTCGTAAACAGAAACATAAAGATGTGTTTGTTGGTGAGACCCATATCAAGAGAAAGGAGGCTCGAAATAATCTTTTATAAAAGTTTTTAAAAGCAGCAAATACATTTTTTATAATAATTAAGCTGTGCTTGTTATCATTGTTCTAACAACTGTTTAAAATTTAAAAAATTTCATTGCCTTTCTTCAAGTATTTCTATTTATTCTGAAACCTACATTTTTATTAAATAATCCATAATTAATAATTATTTTAGGTCGTTCCGTTTAGGAAAATGTCGCCTTAATATGTTTCTTCAAACTATTCTATCCCATGGTGCCAACCATATTATTCACCACTCACATTATTCACCACAATGAAATCTTTCATTGCGTACAACCAGGCAATCGACATTGTGTGAAATATTTCACCACGTGGTGGTCTTTGCTATGGAAATCAAGCGAAATTCAAATAATAACTTATCTGACGACAAATAAATGAAAATTTAACAATTATTTAAGTTCTATAATAAATAAGTTTTTAAAATCTCAGTGAAAATTAATTTAAATGGCTCGTTTTTTTAATTTGATGAAAACTCTTCTTCAAATGAATTTAATTTTTAAATAAATCATAAAAAAACTTCAATACCGAACACATTTCTAAACAAATGATCTTTAAAATAAAATTCATCCAAATAGATACCTAAAATCAGTACACAAACATAACTATGTCTGAATGGTCTACTGACCCTATTGCATCTTCCTCCAGCAACCGATAAGGGATGTAAACAATAACATCACCCTACACGGCTTTCGATTGTTCGACACGTCACTCTCCTTTCACGCCTTCGGTTGATCGGAAGTAAGTTCCGTTATCAACACACACACACACATACTCCCTCTCTTTCAAAACGTTTTCTCAAGACAGAGCGTTATGTTTGTGTCGGCGTATGCGATTCTCTCCTACCCAGCAGACTAGCACAAATTGTGTCAACGACGACGACGATGATGATGATGATGATGGTGAATGACGACGACGACGACGACGTCGAGCGGAAACATAAAACGGACGGAAATCAATACCCACAGTCGACGGTCGACGTCTCGAGAAATGTCCGAGACCTGCCTTATCGTTGGCGGCGCATGCCCTTTGCCGACTCGGTTAGGGAGGAAACGTGCCAAGCAGTTAGTATGTTATTTTGCTTTGTTTTTGGAGGGTTGCGAAGCTAAGGAAGTGAACGTTGCAGTTCGACGTGGGGTTGCATTTCACGTGACGCAATCGACCTTCTTACCCGGTGCGTTTTACATGTTGCACACTACCACCGAGGGATCTGTCAATGTGCGCTAAAGAATGTAATGTTCAAATTGCGCCAGTTTTTGAGCTAATTTGAAATGGCTAATTTATTTAGTGATTTGAAATTTTTGTATACAGTTTAAAGTAAATAGATTTCTAAATTTGTCACCCCAGCTATTAAAAGTTTAATACCATTTCGTTGTTCCAATGAATAAATCATTCTAATTTGTATGTTCGCTATGACTAACCTTACCAAACCACTAGTAAATAGTTTGCTTATATTTCTTATTTGCATCTACACAAACTGTTGCACACAATCTCCCCTATACCACTGTTTACAGTTTGGCGTCCTCGATGAGTCATCCACCAGCTATGTGCCCGTGGTCCCCGGCTGACGAGGGAAACCGTCCTGAGCCCGCTAACATCAGCTAGCGTGCAACCTGAGCTGATAAGCTACGCGGTTCGTTAGTTGTCACAGGCAGCAAACATTGGTTTGACGTTCACGTTGTAGACCGGAAGGGATGAAGAAAAAGGGACGAAAGGGAGAGAGAGAGAGAGAACCAAGCGAATATGAAGGGACAGGCGGCACATGCGCATACCCGGCCGATAGCGCGTCGGAACCATTATAGTGATTTTGGGGGATAGCATCCGACATTCACCTGCTGTCGGGTGCGCTGATTCCAAACAATGACATCCGCAGCTGAGACTGAAACTGTTAGAGAGAAAACAAATAGAGAGCGAACAACCAAGGGAGAGAAAGAGAGAGAGAGAGAGTGATTGTGTGTTGATATGGAGTATGAAACTGCAAAACGCATAGTAGAAGGCAAAGCAGTGTCACTATGGAACGTTAAGTTACTTCAAAATGTCGGTAAAAATGGGTTTTCTACGAACAAAACAATTTAAAGTTTCAAAGCAATATTTATTTAATAAGAAACAATAAAATAAGGAGCATTACTATTCCTAAAATATATGAACTAATATAAAACCTGTGCATACGTAAATACGAAAGTATGCAATTAAATTATTTAAATAAACATTAATGATGACAGTCAAGTAGCAAAACAGTTTTAATAATTTTTTTTTCCATTTAACAGTTTAAAATTTTGAAAAACTCATCTGTTATCATTTGTTTTTATAAATAAGTTTTTAGAGTTCAGGCTTTAACATCCTTAACCCAAAGCGTTCTGTAAAATTAATTTTATTAAGTTTCGATCGACCGATTTGGCCTAAAGAGCAATCAAAAATAAGCTATAAAAATTATGTATTAATGCATAAAGTGAATTAAAGTCCTTTTTTAACTTCTATTTTACAGATTTTCAAGTTTAACATAAAAAATAAAAGAAATAAATATTGTTTTCATAACATTGCTTTAACAGTTTTACAAAATGAACTGTCCTACATTTCAAAAATAAAATTTGCATACTTTACGGCGTGAACACTTTACGATCTCTACTAGGCAGTGAATTATCGAAGGGAGCAATTTTCTTTATCTATACTCTTAGCTAAACCTTAACAAGAATATGTTTTTCAGTGATTTTATGGAAATTTTCATCAAATGTGCATTTACTTTGTTTGTTTAATATGCTTGACTTGTGCGTACTTCAATCCTAAGTATTATATTTGTTCCATTAGTAAAAAAAAATGTTTTTACTGCCTTTCGTGAAGTTTGTACTTAAGATATGTTTATCTTCACTACTGCAAAAGAAAATCAAGTCAATTAAATATATTTTTAATTTTTTAAGTTACAATATGACGGCCGAAGGCCGTATTGTCAAAATATATTTTTAATGTTAGATTTAATTAATTCTTTACTTTCAGACAAATTACTGCCACTCATTTTAAAATATTCTCTAACAATAAGGAATCCATTTAATTTGTAAACAATTTTTACCACTCGAAACTATCCCTTAGTACAATTCCACCCACCCATCGCATCCCGGTGTGCCGCACAGAAATGCAAAACGAATTCAATCGCCGTGATAAAGAATTCCAACCACGAGCGCCTGTCACGCGAGATCCGGCGAGAGAGTGTGAGCGTAGGTGAGCGACCAACGAACAACCCAAAAACCACCCCGAGAGCGATACCGTTTGCGCAACATCTCTCGTGCGTGCATAGTTTCGTGCGCGTGTTTGGAATCCTTTTCTGCCTGCGGAATGCCATTTCTCGCTCGGATGCTCAGTTCCGTTCTTATCGCGCACGAGCTCGGATCGAAATTTGTTCAGCCATACCCGGAACCCGCTTGTACGGATACTACTCGCTTGTGTAGCTGTGTGTGTGTGTTCTTTGAGAGTGTGTGTGTGTGTGTGTGTTTCTAGTGTGCAGGTGTATGAGTGTGTGAAAATTAAATTCCGGTAAGCAGTGGAAGCTTTTAAAGTGCAGTTTTTTGTCTTGTTTTCCTTAAGAAAAAGGTACACATATTCCATTGGGAAAACACAGAAACAGAGGACCGTCAAAGGAAGTGCAGGGAAGTGCTCGGAAAATCCTTTCCGGAGTGATGTTCCCCCGTTTCTCTATCCCTGTTAAGCCCGTTCCGTAACAGCTTGTGATGAGTCCTCGATTTTCCGCATCGAAGGCGCGTATATGTGTGCTTGTGTCCGTGTGAGTGAGTGAGTGTGGTTCTTTGCTTTTCCATTCATTCTTCGCGCAGCAGCTCGCGGTTTTGCACTGGGCTCTGGTAGTGTTGGTGTGTTAGTGTGCAAAAAAGAGTGCCAGTTGGTGTGGGTGATGACAGTGGGTTTTGTGCTGTGTGGTTTCAGTGGGTGTGAGGAAAAATACTAAATGCTATGTGTTGCTGTCGATGTGAAAGGAAGAATGTGAAACAACGCATATTTTGTTATGATGCTGTGCTGTTACTCAATCACAATATTACTAACTTCATTGGGAAGGATGTGAAACTGTTTTCCACCCTGATTTTAAAACATTTCGTGGTTATATTTTGTTTATTTACATATTTTTTATTTACTAACAATGAAAAAGCAATGTTTTTCTTAATTGTTTTAAATGTTCTCTTTCAATCAACGATCCTTCTCTGTTATTACATTGATTGGGATGCATTGAAAGTACAATATGGATGCACTGTTGTTTAAAAATGTCTAAATCTCATGTTACTACAACTATTGCTACTACGCCCGTGGAAGTGTTGTGCGAGATTAGTGCCACAGAAAACGTTCATCTGTGCGTATACTGCTATGTGTGTGCAAAGCATCCGAACCTGTGTGTGTGTTTGTCTCTAATATCCTGTGCGTGCGCATTGTATGCGTGTGGGTGTGTGTGCGTGCAGTTAATGTAGTTCTTTTTTGAGTTAAACAATCCTTTTCGGCTTTTACCCTTAACCACAAATCGACAGTGCATGAGCTGTGTAAGGAAAAAAAACGTCCCGTGCAATTCACCTTTGTTTTCCCGAAGCACATTTGTGGTAAAATGGTTTTCCTTTTGCTGTGTGTTCTTGATGTGTGTATCCTTTTCTTCCTTAACGCCAGTGCGCCAGTGATTTGCAGCGGTGTGACACGACTGTGAAGTGTAGTGAAGTGTATCACCCCACCAGTACGGTTGGAAACCATTCTTCAAAAGGTTCGGGAAACGCACCAACTTAACAAAGAAAATTCAAAAACAAAACCCGAACCAGCCGAGCCCACAGCCGAGCCTACTATCCATTCGCTGTTTCTACAGTTGGGGAAACCATTTACGGGAAAAATTGTTAACGAGGTAAGCTTCACTAAACACACGCCAGACACGCAACCGAACGAGCGGTGTGGGAGAAGTTTTAGTTATGGTTAAAAATTGTTTATTTCCCACCGTAGCAGGAAACTCCGGCCGAATAGAACTTACCCATAAAATGTAATGCTTTTATTGCAACCGGGAGTTTTTCCTTTGCTGCCTTCCGTTTGATCGTGTAGGTTCCTTCTTTTTTGTAGTTATCACATTTCCACTTAAGGAAGAGATCGATAAAAAACTTTTATCGAATTAGTGATAGCCATGGAAACGGTTTAAGCGAAGGACAAGTTTGAGTGGCAGTGTAAAAAAGAAGTTTAAGTCAAAAGATTACTTAATAATAATCGTTGATGATGATTAGCTTGGCTAAAGCTATGATAAAATGCAAAATATGTTTATTCTTGTTGTCATACTGCTTATTCTAGTTATATTAGTTCCTTCACTCTACTTTTTGTTGCAAATATGATATTTTATTTGTAAATCATGACATCTTTTTAGTTTTATCCTATAATTGCTTCTATTTGTTATTTGTGATTATTTGCTTTTACTATTATTTTTTGTTATTTTATACTTTGAAAAAGAAATATGATTTTTTCCTTTTTCTATTTAAGTTTTGTTCAAAATTCTAATACTTACTTGATCACTATTCTATAACTTCGATTTTCTAGCCTCCTTTCGTGTACCTTAATCCTTTGCAAATGATCTTTTCTGTACTAAATGTTACTTGTCCTCTTATTTTCTTGTTTTACTGTCTTGAGTTTGCCATTTTACCATTATTTTTTATGTATTTTTATGAAATGCTTCGGATTTTTTTATGTTTTCAATTTTTGCTTGCTTGCCTGCTACTTGCATTCAAGATTCAATTGAACACGCATTTATTTATATCAATTCAAAACATTAATGAAAACAGGGTCTCATGTCCTTAAAGGAATTTTAAATGTATTTATTTGTTTGCTTGAGTATACCATAGTTGCTTTGGAACAGTCTTTCCCATAGCACACCGTAATGCTATTGACCCTTTTTATTCTTAAACAAAAACAACCGCCAGCCAAAGGGTATCAGCAAAAACACCCACAAGCAAACCCATTCGACACACACCGTCACGCACTCGAGGCACCACCCTCCATAGCGCCTGTTCCTAGCCCGACACGAGGACCTTCGCCGTCGATGGTATGCGTAGGGGTGGTACACTGATTATCATTTTATTAGCTACCGTAACAAACCCTCGGGCCCACAAACAACAACACCACAAACAGGGAGTTGTGTAGTGGCAAACAGGCGGCGCTCGTTGACTCTAATTTCAAGCGGGCAACAAAATGTCGAACAACTTTCACCCTCGGTCGACCTGTTCGATGTGCCACCGTTCTTTCCTGACTCCTGGCGGTGAGGTGGCTTTTGTTTCTAACAGCTTCAATTACCTTTATACGTGTGCAATGATGCAATGCTGCTAGTGCAACCTGCCTATTGGAAGCTCACTCTTTGATACGATTGAACTGAAGAAAACTGTAATTTTAATGACTTATTTCCTTCAGTAAATGACGGCTCTTGTGTTTAAATTTGCATCTACCAAATAAACCATTCGCTTCCGCACATTGACAAACATATCATTACGAAGTGCAACGGCACTGTTGCCTGAACCTTGTTTGTGATACGACCCCGCGGGGCTTATTTGTCAACCCAAACCCGCTCCAAAAACACATCCCGTTCGATGCACTCCGGTTGCACATATTGCCGAAATGGGAAGGCGCTTGCGTGAAGTTTGTGGTTTATGAAGGCGCATTCTTTATGGTTCGATGATCCGGCACCCGCAAGCAACGAACACTCTGGTGCATCGTACGGAAGGATGAAACACTCCGGTACGAGAAAAGCTACCGTACCATAACAAATGGGCTAGCAGTTGACCTGCAAAAGGAAAACCAATGTCTCCCGGGTACAATAGATTGAAGGGTTTATGTGTGAGCGCATTGAATGGACATTTTCGCAATATTGTGTACGAGTCGGTATGGATGTTTGATGGAAACATTGAAATTTATATTTGTTTTGTATGGTTGAACGATTTTCCTTCAAATTGAATAGTGTTTAATGAAAATTCCACGAAGAAGAGTTGTTTATTGATGGCAAATAATTAATATTTATTTAGTAAAAAAGTAAAATTCCTTCTATCAGTGATGAAAACGGTTTATCGTTTAATCATAAATTCCAATCAATAAAACTTGTACAACAAAAAGTGTAGCATTTTTGTAGTTGTAATGTAAGCGTAAACGAATAAAGATCCAAATACCTAGCAAAGCTCTCATGCAATCTCGGAAGACCAGCAATCGTTGGAATTTAATTCCACCAGAAGTTGTCCGGGATGAGTTGTTTGTGTCTACTCGCACTCTCACACAAATGCCAAAGTAGATTGAAGTATCTACTGTGGGAATTCTAAGACATTCCGGTACCGACCGTCTACAGCATCCCTTACTCTGCAACGAAACCACATTAAACCGTTTCCATTCAGCTCCCAACACAAACCCCAAAAAACCTTCCTTCCAGTTCACGGAAGCAACCAATTCCAGCTGTTGCGGGGTTTTTTTTTTGGTGACCGGATATGTCACACTAGATTCTATTTTAAGACGACTGTGACACTTCAATTGTGCTTTGAGGCTTAGGGGTTTCTTTGAATTCTCCTTGGAACATCCCAGACCGGCACGAGAAAAAAAAAACACACACACAAAGAATGCTGAAAACTAACCATCACTTAGCTTCAATTGCTCTCATATTTGCAGCACACAAGAGGGGTTTGAAGATCTCTCGCAACTATTTATATGTAAGTTTGATTTATTAAAAAGGTGAATGATTAAGTGTTAAGCGCAAGCAAACGAAGCACAACTGTTCCCACCATAATTGGTTGTTTGTTAATGCTTTCTTGTGAAAAAGATTACCATTTGCTCTGTTTCAATAATCCTAGCCATTGGTGCTTGACACAAGCACCATAAAAGTCCAACCATTTAAAGACTCAATTATGGAATCCATTTTGTGAACATTTTCTCCCATTTCAACTGAGCTTCGTTGGATTAACTTTACGACTTCTTTTTCGAGCCCCATGGTTTGATGGGGTGTGAAAGAAAATGTGGTTCATAATGAAATTATGAGCAAACATTTTATTATCCACGGAATTGTGATAAGCTCTGGGAATGCATTTCTGTTTACTGAGTATTTTAATTAATCAGAACCGCAAGGTTCTGAAGAAGAAAGTTTTATATTTTCGTACCTCTTATTTTTAGAAGCACAATGTAAAATTTGAGTTAATCAACGAGCAAGGCGGCTAAGGTTTGCAGATTTTGAATAAAAATACATAATTAAAGCAACGAGTATTTAATTTAAATTGTACTCTTCATTATATTAATATCAAAAGTTCCCCGTAATTTGAATAATCATGCCATTCAAATGCTTCATACTTAACCGTCATAGATGCCCTGAATAAACGCTTCGTACAACGGTGGCAAGTCTGACGTTCAAATATTCGTTTATGAAATAGTCTAAAATTTCAACTCCGCTTCTGCAAGGTATGTCACCCGCTGAGGTTACTGTTTTGTCACGTTTCACAAAGGGTGACTACCAGGACAAGACCTAGGCTATCATATTTGCACAACAACTAGCCAAACAGCCGCTGTTACCTACGAAAACTCGGCCATGGTCGTACCACTGCACGGATAAAATGTCCGAGCTTAGATTCATATTTCGGTTTCGGTGATGTCCTGCTGGTTTTATTTTATTATCGTATAAACTTATTCATAACAGTTGGTTGCGTTGCGCCATAAACCATGCGAATGGAATGCAATTTATCACAACTTCACAAATATGCACCCTCTGCCGAGATTGATACGAACGAGTGATCCATAAACCAAACAAGATTTGTGTTCATATTCGCCGTACGTTTTGCAGCGGCCATAGTTTTGTAGTTTCGAATCTCTGTATCTCGCCATTTCATCTCTCCCGTGCTCTCGGTTCCGAATAGTTCCTCCCGCTCAAGTCTCAATTTGTCACGACAACCGTACCAGCGGCTTGCGATGACGTTCGCATCACATAACGCAAACCCGTGTCTTATCTCTCCAGCTGTACAGTGTTTTCAACGCCGCGAAATGCAACGTAGAATGCACCAACGTTCGCCGGGCACGATCAGATGGACTTGTGGTTTCGCGCGTACAATGTCACGAGGACTGACGGGGGCCGGCGAATTGGAGCGTGAATGAATGTGGCTGCGGTAGACACTACTTTTATTTCACCCTTCAACCCACACCACGCTCCCCACGAGCAAGGGGAGCAAAACGCTGATTTCATTCCATCACCGCCAACGACCAGCTCTCACTCATAATCGTGTTCCGTAATTTGATTTGATTGTACAATAATGCTACGGTGTACTGGTGTTGCCTCACCACCACTACAGCAACGCTACCGGCGATCACTTTATGCTTTGTGTCCCGGGAACTCTACCAAAGCGAAAGGACGGAAGAAGTTGTTCTATTCGTGCGGATGGCACTTGACCAAATCCGTTTGCTCCGAGGCTTAATTGAGCACGGCCGAAGGAACCATGTCGTCGACGGTATCATCATCTTCGTGCGACGGTGCGAGCAATCGAACCTGTTGGATAGTCTTGTCACGCGGACAATGCACCCGCTGCAACAGACATACACACCACACGAATGAAAATGTCTACTGATTAAGCATTCGCGCTTATTAGGGAAAAGAGGCTGAACAAATCTAAATTCGCTGTAGACGCTGTCTTTATGGCCGTTTTGCCGGGTTGAGATTATTTAAATTGAATTAACGGAGTGAAAAGTGATGAAAGAAGTTGGATATTTAAACGGTTGAATAGTGTGTTAGCTAAATGGCTTGTTGACATGTCGCCTTAGTCTGGCAGGTCAGACGCTTTGCGTGGCTCCTAGCAATCGGAGGTTGTGTGAAGTGAGCTATTGATTCTTTTTGTTTGGAAGACTATTTCGTGCATGTTTTCGATTAATTAGCTGAGCTGTCGGGGCTCAAGTTTTATGACACATTCAAGCTGTATTTTGTAGCACTTTGATGTGTCTTTTTGTCTGCTAACAGTAAACCTCAAACTATCACACACGTATTGTAACGTATACATTAAAACATACATTGATGTCAATGATTTTGCATTCCATGACTCTGTGTCCTAAAGATCCAACCACCTATTTGTCGTCTTTTGTATCATGTTTGTTGCGTGCAGACTAAAGTTTAAATTGTTCTTTGTTTAAACATTCAAGCAAACCACAGATTAGGATTTTGTTCTGCAAGATTTACCCCATTAATTAATGAATTAATGAAGCATCTTTTTATCACCGTTTATAGCTACTCTTTATAGCTTTACTTTATAGCTGCTACTTTATAGCAACTACATATATCTAGACGTCTAATAGGAGCTACATTCCTGCAACCCAAACCTGTTACAATCCTTCGATTCAGAAACAAATAAGGAACACCGAGGTTTTCAAGCCTAGTGGCTTTATCGTTGTGATCCAGACGTCACATCAGCCATCCGAATGGTTAAGAGTAATCTGTAATAAACATTGTTATATTAAATGCGATGTGTATGCCTCGGGTCGTTGACGATACTCACCAGAATATATTTTTTGACTCTGATTCGCCCGCTTTCGAAATCTTTCTTAACTGACCTAAGGCGGTCCTGTGGTTTTACATAGCTGAATCCCATCTGCACTATATCCCGATAAAAAGAACTGAGTATCTAACAACAGGTAAATCAAGGAAGCCAGTAATTGCTTCTTCTGATTGTACAAGTTAATACACGTCAATTCTTCAAAATATTCACGAATAATTTAAGGTATCAAGGTTTTCAGATCAATGTTTGAAGATGTTTGAGGTTACAGTCTATGGATCAGTTATTTAACGAAATATTGAAAGTTCTTTCAGAACAACCCCAAACATCGAATATGTTTTATATGGCATACTTTTAGGCGTAGTATATTTATTACATTCAGTAGAACTCTGTGTAATACTCATATTTTGTTGGGTTTCATATGTTGAAGTCTAGATAAAAAAGACGTTATGTTATTAAATAATACAACGTTCTCTACTTTCGTAAAACAAACTCGACTTCCTTTGATCATCATCAAATACTCATCTCGTAGTCACTTATGCTACCATCACGCACGGGAGCACCAGAAAAACATGCTATCGATTTTTGTACTCCCCGGGCCAGCCCGTGGGACTAGCGTCGAACCACTCGTTCCGGAGCCATTCAAACGGCGCACAACGATGGTTAGCTTGTGCGCCCTGTCAGTGCTAATGAAGCGGCAACAGCAGTGCGCATTTCGGCCGAGCAATTTCGCGTGATTTTCTTCGGCAGTCCTCCAAACCACCATTACCTTTGCATTTCTTATTCAGTTAGGCCTTAAAAAAGAGATTGCTGCCTGCCTGCCTTTTTTCTTTGCTTCAATCTTTCTTATCAACTACATTCTACCTCCGGGTCAGGTCTGTTTTTGTGCGTTTTTTTTTTGAAAGGAACAAGACAGCATCAAAAGAAGAAGCAAAAAAACCGAAATCACACAGCGCAATCAAATCGAAAGATGGCGCGAGGGGCTAGAATATTCAATTATCCTTCCGTCAGAAAACATCCATCATCCGGTTGGTCAACCGGAACCGGCTGCTTTTCTTTCCAGCTCGGCTATGCTATTGCTGGTCGGTTCAGCTCACACAGCACGCATCAAAGTGCTTTATTCCGCTCATCCAGGTGTGGTTCACGAAATGCCGAAAAGAATCATGTCTCTTACCGTTGTCGAACTGGGGATTTCGGGAGGGTGTGAGTAATGTGATAGCATTAGCAAAGCAGGAGGAAACACCACGACCAACACGACCTACCAAATGAAGCTTAACCTTGAGCTTGCCGGGTTTTATCCATCCCATTCCAGTGCATAAAGAACTCAACCTCGCAGGCGGCGGTGTTGACGAACGAAGCCAGAGAGACAGAGAGAGGCAGCCAACGAATGAGCGATACAAAATATACTAAATTCCCAAATGGTTGGGGAGCTAAATTGAGTGCGTAGACTTAGGGAAGTGAACGGTATCCGGTGTGCGCATTAGCCTTTCCTCAGAAACTGTTCCCGACGATTGTCTTACAGCTAATTACTTGCGACTTAGTTCAGGATGATTTAGACTAGAATTTAGAGCAAGCAAATGCATAGAAGTAACACAATATTAGTTGGGTTTTTTTATCATACAAATTATTTTATTCAAGACTTTAAAGGAACCCTAAAAACTGTATTTAGATTCAAATTATAATAAATTATTTAATATTGCAACTAACTATAGCAATTAAATATTAACATAAATTAAAAACCGTCTCTAACCAACCAACTAGCCACTTGTGCCCCATTAATATGTCCATTTGAACCACAAACGTTCAAACGAAGCACTAAAAACCAACCTTTCCCGAGTTTCATATTTCATAAGCTCATTGCCAGCAACGGACCGACCTATTATTTACGGCCTGCCTTTTCCGATCGCACGTAGCAGCATAAATTCCGCTTTGCAAAGTGCATAAGTTTCGCTGGAAAATGCATGTCACTACCCGTACGACGTTTGATGCTTCGTATGCGTTCCCGGTACGGCGCCATGTGGTACTGTTGCCTAGTTTTCCAATGGAAAGAAGCCACCGATCGCTGAAACCTTCAATTGCAAGCTTTCAAGAGCAAGACTAGTTAAGTCTCACCTTTTAAGGCTACTTTGTACCACGGCACGGGCGTTGCATTTATAGAGCATCGTAGTGAGCGCGCCACACATAGGTACACTGGATGAAATACTCTCCTACAACCGTAGCCCCCGAAGAACAAAGTTGTGGCTTTTGTACGAGCGCACCTACGACCGCTACGAAAATGACGAGTTAATGCCACGATGGCAGAATACATAAATTTATGCAACTACGAGAGAATGGCAAAAGAAGCGCCATGTTCAAAGTACGAACCGACCATGCGGGTAGAATTGAGGGTGGACTGGCTTATACCCGCTGTCCAAATAACAAGCTCCACTCGTTATCAGCGAACGTATAAAGTACAATTACATTATGATTGCACTGTCGAGATAATTGTGTTGCGTTTCGAGCACTCTCAACGAGGGAAAACCTTCGCGTTACCCCTCATAAGCCAGAACGGGAAGAAATGTTCAAATCCGGACACTACGGAAATAGTGGTCAAAGTCACGATGCAATGAAATATGGGCTCGACACAACTAGCTAAACTGATGACTCATCCGTTTGTTGTTGCTACGAGCGTAGGTGTGCTAATAATGCGCCTGAATGTATGCAGCACGCGTGCATTCCGTATCGCACCTGGTACCATCGAATGAAGTGTCAAAATATTGGCCTCCAGTGCGCATGAGCTTCTTGCGTGAAAGATCCAGTTCCCGGAAAAGGGAACAATACGAAAATCAAACTATTGTAGAGAACAATATTCAGCTGGAGCTGTTTAGGGATTTGAAGATAATTCGTCTAAAGTGTTTGAAACGCTACAGCTAAAGCTGATTCTCATTCTAACCTAATTTGTTATGAAGTGAAGATTAACTTCACCTCAAATGATAACAACACTTCAGTGAAACTTAAACCATTTTGAAGATTGTAGTGTTCTCTATTAGTATTTTATTATAATTTAGCTATAAAGTCATAAGAAACGAGATATTATTTCACAAAAATGATCTTATCAGATCTCATGCCGATCATGCTTGATACTTCTATTGGTCTAACGATCTAACAGCGTTTATAGAGCCAACTGTCTCCTGCACTTGCCAACTAAATTATCTAAATATTGCACAACTATTTTATTTTAGGATGTTCAAGTTTTCAATCATACATACAACACATTTTAGTTACATCGATTGAAATGAGAACCACATTCACATTTTAATCGTTAAAGGTAGACACTGAATGCATTTTATGCGGTCGGTATTGTGTGGTTTTTAGTTCCAAATGGCTTACTGGAGCTTGTATGATACTATATACGTTTACTGTGAAAAAGCAATCATTTAATGTGTGTTTGATGTTTTTCTCAATTTTCACATTTTTATTACTATTCTGTTACAAAGCTTACCAAATATCCCGTTCGTTCGCTTCGCCCACCGCAGCACATTTGCACAAAACACATTTCACCGTACAATCGTAATTAAAAATGTAACCCATGTTTATGTGCAAACCTCCGTGAAAGTTTAATTTCATCGGCTAAACATTATCCCTCGCTGAAGTTATGGTCAGCCCGGATTAATGCTGCCCATCCGTGTATCCGTAGCGGCCATGTGCAACAGTGTTTTGTTTCACCACTCACACAAACGTACTGAAGCAATGTAGTGTGGCACGTACCAGTACACGGTAGCTGAACAGAAGCCGGATCGATCCCGGTGTCACGGAGGGATGGTGAATGCTACGGCTCACCACCAACAACACAGCCAGGGCTGGTACGGGATGATGCTAAAAACCATAAAAACAAACTTGCTCATTCATAGCACGGAGCGTGTTGGGGAGGCGAGAAATGCGCTGATCCTTGCTTGCTGAGTGTTGGGGTACGGACACGGATCGATTTTTTCCAGCGTACACACTGCCACGGGAGCCAACATCGGTGGAGGCGCCTAATGCTTGGAGGCTGTTTTGCTTACTTTAGCCAACAACATTCCGTTCCACACCGTGTGGATGATAGCAGACAGGGTAACTGTTTTAAAATTCAACGAGTTTTTTAAGATGTAGCGCAATAGTGGAACCATATAATTTTTATACTACATAATATGCAGTACTGTTTGATACTTAAAAGAAAAACTATCTAAACTAAGGTAAACAAAATATCTCTTTTAACTGCAAAAACGTACAAAAACTTATCTCCATTCCATTTCAATAAAAGCATTTCCACGGAAGCTGTACTCGGTTTCCAACAAATAAACTAACAACTTGCACAACACAGTACACAAACCAAAACCGGCAACACAAACCCAACGAACGTATCGAAGCTTTTAATGGCAAGCCATTGTGTGCGAATTAGAGCTGACAGTGAACATTCACGAGCTTTCCTCGCTGCTCGCTGTTACTGCCAATCGCGCACCGGTGGGCGTACGGTTCGATTTTTCCCGATATTTTTTCCCCCGACCCGTGCATAAGGAAAACTTTCCGGTGGAAAACCTTTCACTAGAACGAGCGACCCACACCATCGATTTCGGTGGCCACTGCTGGGTTGGATGGGCAAAACTTTTCTCCAAATTCGAGTTCACCGTCGCGTGACACACTTTTCCTTTTCCACGGGTTGTTGCTGCCGGTACGGTGGTAGCCTTATTTTTCCACCCCAGTGCGATGGTCATTCGGTGCGACTAGCGTTGGCCGTTTGTCGATATGGCTGGTATGGAAAGTGCTGGGAAAAAAGGTCGTAGCATTTTTCAATCGAACTCTCGGAAACCTTTTTTTGTTTGTGTGTGTGTGTGTGTTTTCCGGGTTTTCCCATAGATGGCACACTCCAGAAGGTCCTGGACCAGTTTTCAAATTGCCTGCTGCTGCCTGTTAGGAGCATTTTCCCGGAGAACCGAACAGGCACACAACTAGTAGAAAATAAACCACCACAAGCACCATGGGAAAGTAAGATTACTTTTCCATTAATTGAACTCAGGTGGTTTTTATTACTTATGAGGGTTTTTCTCCAGCCCGGACGCAACATCCCGGCTGAACGGTTCCCGTTTTTTTGATGCCTTTACTTCTTATTCTGTTCCATATTTTACATTAGCCAATGGTACGAAAGGTTCAACTGGAAGGAAACATTATCAGCAAAGAGCGAGAAAGATTTTTCTTTTCTACCATACTTTTCCGTGGTGGCCTTTTTTCTGTGCTTTGGTTTTGTTTTATTTTCTCTTCTCCAGCCACAACCGACTGATGATTTAATCCCAAGATATTCCCTTTTTGCTGTTTTGTTTTATTTTTTTTGTACTACAACTTCATCCGCAATGCTGATTTTGCAGTGTTGTCGGTTGCTTCTGTTCCAGTAAGCATCGTACTTCTCTTTTAACTGCTTTTTATCTCCATCCGGGCAAAAGCTTAACATCAAACAAACATCATTATTTGCTCTGTTTGATAAGCTTGAGCAGGAGTATGGCGATAGTGTGGGTACGCAATTAATCTTGTGCAACTTTCATTTTATTTTGCACTTTTTTCTGTTCAGTCGAGCAAATTAATTTCTGTTTGATGTAGCGGTTGTGATGCTTATCGTTAACTTTGGAAATAATGAAAATGAGCGCCTATAAACCGAGACGGCCCGGTGGTAGATGCGACAGCGGCGCCGGTCTTCACACGGCAGGACCGGTGTTCAAGTCTCATCTGGGCCGTTCTCCCATAGTGAGGACTAACTATCTAAATATGCGGTAACAATAAGTCTAGTAAGCCAAAACTGGCAGGCATGACTTAAGAGGTCTTTAGGCCAAGAAAGAAGAAGTGTCGCATATATGTTGGCTACATTGGCATCAGAATGACAATAAGTTGAACAGAATCTATTTTTTTTAAAGAACTTTAACTATGTTTTACGAAGAAAACCCCAAATCGTTTCGTTGAACATCTGCACCAAACCATATTTTGAATATGCAACAAAATATGGCGATCTTGTTCTACTCTCCTTCACTTTATCAATAATTATAGTTAGATTTTCCCACATCGATTCTATGGTTGTCAGAGCCTGAAAAACACTGAGTATCCTTAAACGTGTTGCGCGTGGCATCTCCAATCCATTGAGTTTGAAAACGATGTACTGTTTAATAGTCAGGTCTTTGCTGGAGTACTGCTCAGTAATCTGGTTTCCAACGGCTTGGATTCATAAGGATTGCATTGAGCAGATCAAAAGACCTTTGAGCAGGTTTACTGTTTTTTATTATGTTGGTAGCGCCTCGAACCCCCAGACTAATTATGAGTCTAAGTGTCAGCTGCTGCATTTTGACTCTCTCTCCCAAACCCTATTTGTTGCTCCCCTCTTATTGACTTAGCTGGTCGTAAAACCAAGAAGAAGACGAAACAGTAATTAGAAGTCAAATAAAGAAAAAAAAGGAGCAAAAAAGGAGGAAAAGGAAGAAAGAGGAAGAAGGAATAACGATTAAATTATTCAATTATATTCCAACTTATTTAAAGCTTTACCATATTCAAATAAACGATGTAAATAAGCACACAATCGCTTTAAAAGCACAGTATAAAAGCGAAAAAGTCAAATGTTAACTTAACGTTCCATATAAATATCAATCCCCCACGCTTGAATGAAAAGCGTGTTAACTAGAAGCTTTTCCTTTTTAAAGCTTCCCC
The DNA here is from genome assembly GCA_002091835.1 of Anopheles maculatus. NCBI lineage: Eukaryota > Metazoa > Arthropoda > Insecta > Diptera > Culicidae > Anopheles > Anopheles maculatus. The sequence goes on from KZ063197.1 coordinate 70,110, forward strand.
CTCACCCACCCACCCACCCATGCCCAATCGACACTTTGCATTGTTGTCATAAATTTAGGATTATTCAAATGAGTTTTCATAAAATTGTACGAGTGCCGGTTATTTTTTGCAGCAATTCCGCAGATCTCAATGATTTCCGGAAAAAAACCTCCCCAACAAAGGCATTCAACCGACCATACCGTATTCCTGTATGGGTGACGTACCATTCAAAGCGTAAGACATTTTCAAGATTGTATCTTGAAGTCGGTCACTTTAACCGGGGCGAGAGAGAGAAACAAAAAACGGCCAACAATCGCATATTTCGCTGAATTTTTCGCCAGGATGGAAATGTAAAACCCTCGTCAATAGGCAGGCCGCTTCGAGTGACCGGAAAAGAAGTCCTTGAACAAGCGTACCCACAAAACCACAAATGTCGATTGAGAGGCGTACGTGGGAGAGCTAGCCAACGGCCAACAGGGCAGAGCGAAGAAAAGATCACAGAGCCTTTCGGAGTGAACTCATAAAATGATTTCGCTTCTCCAGTTTTCCTGCCAAAAAGATGCTATGCTTGACGTGCGATATAAAAACTCAAATCCAAACAAAGCTTTGAATCCATAAAGGCAAAAGGGCACCACGATTTGGGGCACACAAAAGTGGCTGTATGTGCCCGCGGAGACGCCGAAAATGGAGAGGCAGTTTTTCAGCGTAGGAT
>KZ063198.1:3801-33705 GCA_002091835.1 Anopheles maculatus
AGGAGAAAAAGGAAACACAAAAAACGCATTGCAAGATGTGATAATTTGCATTTGTTTCTACCTGAGCCTGATGTCCGAAGGCTCTGACTTCTTGGGATGCAGTTCGGTTAACTGTTCGGGAAGGATCTCTCGTCGATTGCACGTTCACTAGGACTAGGATGCTGGTTGTTTCTAGTTTCAACTGCCTGCGTTGTCTAGCGAAAGGAAATGAATGCCCGAAGTATCATTAACGACCTGCAACGTTAATTATCCTTTTCCGTCCATTTACTGAGAAAAATGATAATTTTTATCTTCCAACCTGTCAGAGCTCCGGTTCATCAGCGCAGGTTCATGAGTGCATTTGCCGGTAGGGTCAAGTTTGCACAGCACCTGCAACGTTAATTATCCTTTTCCGTCCATTTACAGAGAAAAATGATAATTTTTATCTTCCAACCTGTCAGAGTTGTTGCTGCCCAGCGCAGGTTCATGTTCCAATTTTCGTAAGTGCATTTGCCGGTAGGGTCAAGTTTGCACAGCAGCTGTTCGAGTTGGATTCTTGGAATGGTTCTATCGAACTATCGCTTCGGATGAGCATAAGGCAGCGATCAGCACCGATTCCCACTCAAAACGGTTGCGTCCTTGTCGACATTCCAAGTCCTGTTTTAGCGTGGCGTAAACGAGGTGACAAGTTGTTGCTGCTACGTACACTAATTGCGATCGCGTTTTGTGTGTGTGTGTGTAGTTTCGCAACCGTTTAATGTGCCGAAGCGAAAGGATGCAAAGTGTGCATTGATTGTGTGCGGCTGTCACCCGCCGCAGGCAATGGCACACGCGGACACACGCCAACAAAACGCGATCGAAGTAGTTACGAAGCGAGAGAGAGCAAGAGAGCGATTGAAAAGCACATCTTTAGCAAAAGTATGTAGATGGGGTGATGTTGGAGCTTTTAAAGTGCAGCAGCAGCGGCAGCAGCTGCCCGACGATGGCAAGTCGCTTGGGGCTACGTACGAGATGAGACGGCCACACACGCCACAAAGAACGAGCGTACCGTACCGAGCAATCCGGATCCCGGACACCGTACCAAAGTGCATCGACAAATGAGTTTCCCTCCGGGTGTTGTGTGTGTTTAAGCTGTCGTTTAAGCAGTCGTTTGACAAGCGAGAGTAAACAGGTTAAAAAACGCAATATTGAAATGGCCTTCCTTCGTCAAATAAACAGATTTCAATTTCAAATCGGAAAATTACACTCATTTCTGTCCACATTGCATGCCTTGCACAAGAACCCACCAAGAGACACAAGACACGCTCATTATAATTTCACGCCCTGCTACACAATCAAAGTGTTCGGACGCGCTATGTCTGATGGGACTGGGCGATTCTAATACTGTCGCACACAGCAACCAAACCAAGAGCCACTTGTAGTTGATTAGTTACGTGTATTAGTTCCACGCGAGAGACATGCCGTCGTGTGTCACAAAGGCTAAGCTTTAATTTGAAAATGTTCTCACATTTGCCCTTGATTATCCGTGCAGTCCATCACCGCATCTAGGGCTTTTATTGAGTAAGACAACAAGACAGAAAAAACCGGGTCCACTCATACAAATATCTCGGGGAAGCTCTAAAATCTTATTGTTTACCTATTGTTTACAAATATCTATCGTCAAAGTTCTCAAGACAAATAAGTTAGATATAGTTCGGTACGTTCCTAATTACTGGCCGAACTTGTATTAGTTAGTGCTTGTAAGATTTTACTCTCTCTAAACAATATGTAAGATTATTCAATTCCCCAGAAGGTGATGAGGAATAATTGCGAGTCCTCTTCTTCTTCTCTGGCTCTATTACCTCAGTAGATCTGGTCCTGCTATTTCTAGCTTTCTATGACTTAGTTTTTTACCCGTAGCTGAATAGTCAGTCCTGCGTACGGGGAGGTCCTACCGTATGGATACCGGCGCCGCTATTGTATATACCACAGGGCTGTCCACTCCAATTGTGAGTGACTTTATTAAATTGCTGAGCGCAACTATCAGAGCATATAGACGAAAACCCTGAACCAGATCGGCATTTTTATACAAAATATTCCTTCAAATCCCCCCAGTTCTATATAATTGAAGAATTTAAACTTCTCCTCTACAGCGATCAGTACAATGCTTTCGATTATCGTGAATTTAAGGACCTTTTCCATCCACTATGTGGTCAAGACGGGAGATTGGCTAAACGCTGAGAGATAAGAGATTCCGAAACCGTACCTTAGGAATACGCAATTAAATAAGTATAAGTATAAGGTCGTACGGACAGATAAAAAAATACAAACTATATGATAAGTCGTTTGACGTATTAATACTTAACACTTAACATCTCTTCTTCTTTCTTGTCCTAACGACCTCTTGGTCATGCCTGCCATTTCTGGCTTACTAGACTAATTGATACTGCATAGTTGGTTAGTCAATCCTCACTATGGGGGAACGGCCCAGATGAGACTTGAACCCCGGTCCTGCCGTGTGAAGACCGGCGCCGCTGTCGCATCACCACCGGGCCGTCTTAAATGTCTATAATTTTAATTATTTTTTCCGATATGACGTCATTCAGTCATTTCTTCGTTCTACGTTTTATTTTTATTCGTTTGACGTATTTTATTAATTCATAATTTTTTAATTAAAACTAGCGTACTTCAATGTTAAAATATTATCCCTATTAAACAACAAAATGTATGGTTAAATCACTTTAAAACAAACATAGGAGTGAAGAAATATAATCAAGTGTTCATATAGCTATGGTACGCACTGTACCTCATGCTACAGGTTACCTGTTTTTATTATCCTCCTGTGACTAAATAGGGGGACACTTTTTTGAATTATTTTTCTTCCCCCTTCGGCAGCACCGAAGAAAGAGTGAAACTTCTTTATTTTCTCCACCAAAATAAAAAATAAGGAAAACCTTGAAAGGAATTCGATGTAACACCGTGCGCTTCCATTCCGGGGGCATGTTTCCTGTTCGCTGCTTTATTATTTGATTTGATGATGTGAAAAATTCAAACCCGAAAGAAACGCCCAGGATAACGCGCGCTCAGTGAAAATTCGCCTACCAGAAGGAACTGAAAATGAAAAACCAGGGGTGCATATATTATCCTCGCTGGTAGGAATGGTGATGGTGATGATTGTTATTTAAATAGCCGTGGTATATGGCACGGGTATAAGGATCAAGCCCCCAATACGTGTGCCGTGTTCGGTTTTCCAACCTCACTGCATGGGGGATTTGAAAAAAAAACCTTGAGCGAAGCCGTGGGAAATTTTTCAACAAGTGGATCAAGTATGGTATAAGGTCCTGCCTTTTGGAAGGACACACAGACACACTCACCAGTGATTCGTTATGCTGATGTGAAGATGCGCTATTTGTAGCATTCTGATTTATTAAACTTTATGGCCCCCGTTTGTTTCCCCTTTCCAAGATGCTTAAATGAGCTATAAAAGTTTTCCCTCTGTCCTCATTTCGTTATGCTGATGTGAAGATGCGCTATTTGTAGCATTCTGATTTATTAAACTTTATGGCACCCGTTTGTTTCCCCTTTCCAAGATGCTTAAATGAGCTATAAAAGTTTTCCCTCTGTCCTCATTTCCATTTCCATTTGCTGGATTGTTTTATTTAAAATACAGAAAATGACAAGACTGGGCAGGTGATGGACACCACTGTGCGCCGCACACACATGCGCTCGCCCGCCGACTGACAGGTGACGAGGGTAGTTAAAGTTTACTCTTGTTTTGCTTGGCATGGTCAGAGTGGGACGACCATAAAGCTTCACCAACCGAAAATTGATTCATATCTTGAAGGGAAAACCTTTTCCATCTTACGCCGGTTGTATAGCACCCAATTAGTCCCTGGGCTCTGCTCTGGCAACTGCGCGAACCAGATTACCATTCGTTAGTGGGGTCGCCTGGCAGAGGGACGTGTCGGGAGTGTCAGATTTTCGATCCGAATCTAAACCGTTTAAAATTCATACTGGCCCCCCTCGACCCCGAACGCCTATCAGGGTGCGAGCATCAAAAAGGGTACGGAATCATTTACGCTATGGTGCGCACTCGCTTAACATATCATTTGCATGCCTGCTGCCGAGCGATCCATCGTCATGGCGCAATTAAAATATCGTTATGACAGCGAGAGAGAAAACGGCAAAACGAAACGAAAACGGGAAAAACTCGAGCTTCAAGCACAAGCTTCGTTTGGAGCTGTTTGGCGCTGCTTCGTTCCGTTCGGGGTTGTTCTACCGGCGAGAGGCGAGTACCGGGCAACCATTATTAGCTGCTCGTCTTATAAACAAACATAACACTTTCTCGGTGTGTAGCACTCGCAAGGGGTCTGCGTGAGCTATCCGGAAAGCCTATCTGCCCGGCATACCGAACCGAACCTTCGTCTGCTAAATGACGCGAAAGCGCCGCCGAGCAAAAATAACGATAATTAACTCACATTACATACGGAAAGAAGAGTCCGATGATGGGAGGTGGATAAGAGGGGAAAGGGGAGGGTTAATTTAAATACCCACACCTTACCTTCAAAACCCCGGCCGGGGCTTCTTAGGAGAGCGATTTGCACACACAAAAGTGTTGCCGCAAACGGGTGTCGGTTTAGTCTCAGTCGATGCAATCCGCAATGCACCATGGCTAGTTAAACATGCATAACTGCACTGCAGGTTGGATCCAACATACACCCCTCTTTTGGGTTGGGAGAAGAGAAGGGGAGGAATTGTTGCATACATGCACCCTCACCCTTCTTTCCCTTCCAACAACGCTTCCAATGCTTCCACAATGCCGACCACAATGACTTAACAATAAATAAAGTAATGAATAAAAAATAATAAAAATTAATTTAGTCTCTCGCTCGCTCGCTCGCTCTTTCGCCCCTGGTTAGCGCCGTTCGTGGTGATCGCGTTTTGGAGCTTAATTCTTGCCGTTCTTCCACGTTTGTCAAGGTGCGACGTCGAGATCCGCCGAGACACGAATGTTCGTACCTTAACGCACACACAAACAGCTGCTGGATAGTAAATCAAATGATGAGGTCTGTTTTTTTTTCTTTTCCTTTAATGTAGTCAAGATAGTTTACATAGGAGCAACAGATGAAAAAAAAAACGAAGAAATTTTGTGATTTTTGGAGGCCCACACACAAGCAGTGACCGGAAGCGGTGAGGATGAGAATGAAAAATGTTAAACTGTGTGTGTGTGTGTTTGTGTATTTTTGCCGCCGGTGTGTTGTTGGTTGTTCTGTGTTTTTATGTTTTTGTTTGTGATACATTTCAATTAATGTGTTTTGAGTGGGGGTTTTTTGTTTTGTAAATTAAAACAACAGAAAAAAACTCTTCATGAATGAAATGTATCTTGCTGCAAGATCGGTCTGTTTTTGTTGCTAATTTTTTAGTGTATGATGATTTTAATTAGAACTCTGAAAATTAAGTCGGTATCTGTAAAAAAAATCGAGTACTCTTTTCCTAAATCAATTACCATAAGGCGTTTAAAAGATCAATTGAAAATAACTATGTATTAAAACTATAAAAAAAATATTTGCTTTAAAGTAGATTATTCTCAAGCAATGGCGAATCAAAGCCTGATAAACTGTATAGTGGGAATAACTCCGGGCAGCACCTTTGGATTTTTTGGACGACAAGATTCTGTAGATGATGAGGTCTAATCGACGTTCCTTTGGTAGATTAGGATTATTTGACGATGAGGTCTCTGGTTAAATGAGACTCCTTTGGATATGAGATAACATGATATAAGAGGTCCATTGGAAGACTAGAACTTTTAGTCGCTTAGATGACGGGGACTCCTCGAGCTCGCAGTCTCCTGGCAGATGCAGCTTAGACGCGAAAGTTTCTTGGAAAATGAGGCCTGTTTGACTGCGGCTTTTGATAAATAAAGCCTCTTTGACTACGAAATATCTCAGAAGGAAAGATCCTTTTGATGATAAGGCCTCGGTCATAACGAAGTCTCTTCGTAAATGATATCGGGACGTTGAGACATCTGAATGCAAAGTTTATTAGTAGATGGGGATTAGACAGACAAACCTATTGAAGCATGATTCGTCATCGATGACGGAGATTCTTGGTACATAAAGCACCTTAAAAGACGAGCTACCTTCGACTAAAAGATTTCTTGTTAGACGATGTCCCTTGAAGATCACGGCATTCTTGACTGCAAGGTCTCTTGGTAAATGACACGTGAATTAAAAGACCCCTTGGACTATTACTACCTAGTTTCGACTTTGGAGACTGTTTTTTCAGATGATCAGTAATTAAAAAGCCTCTTGAAAGATGAAGCTTCAAGTGTACGGCGTCTGTTGAAGATGCACCTTACAAAATGAGTCATCTTGGTAAAAGCGTCATTTGGAAGACAAGATCTCTTAAAAAACATCTTCTCTTGGTCAAAAAAGTTCGGATGTCCAAGAGTCGTGGACTTCGAATTCTCTTGGTTGATGTGGCTTGGACAGAGCGGCTCCTTTAGGTCCCAGAGACCACTTTGACGTCTCTTTGCATATGAGGTTCATCGGAAGACAAAATCTCTTCATTCACGGGGTGCAGAGAGCTTTTAGAAGATAAGACTCTTTCACTGATAAAAGCCCTCGGACAACGAGGCCCTCTGCATCATCTATTGAGCCTACCAATGCTTTGTAGAATACTGCTGGAGTAACTAAGATTCAAGAAATAGCCTTGTCACACTGAATGAGATTATAGTTTGTTATGAAATTCGTCTAAATCCAACTATTAGAGGCTAGTTTTGCATAAGTCGCCATTTTTTCTGTCTGTGCGCGTAAGGTAATTTGGAGCAAGCTGTCGAAAATGATCCCTTCTTGCGACACTTTTGCATGTCATTACGGTCGATCTGGAGGCTAACAAACTAGCCCAATAAAAAAAACGAGAGATGTGAACAGGAAAACATATCCGTAATTATACCCCGATTTCCCCCCCCCCTCCCTCCCCCCGGGGGCTGATAATGATCTCGTGCTGTCACATAATTATGTTTTCAACCCCGCCACCAACAATTTCCCCACCCTCTCCTGTCAAACCAAACCCCAGCTGACATTCAAATGAGCACGCAGACCTCACTTCCTTCGCCTCAATTATGACGCGATGGGATTTTCTTGCGCGACGAAAAAACAAAACCAAATGTCGAAAAGAAAAGACACACATAGAGAACAGTTTCGTCGCTGGGATGTGACAATGAAATTGAAATGAAATTCAGAATTTTGAAGAAGAAGAGTACCAGCAATTTGTCCCCGAGCGTCCCCGAAATTGGGTAATAAAAAATTCATCGCGACAGCACCAGGGCCACCGATCGTGCGCCCCGGTGACATTGTTTTTCTCTTTTCCTATCACACCCCGTCCAGCTGGCCGTTTTCCGGGCGTACGGTACGGTGGTTAAAATAATTGCTTGTACTATTTGACAATTTTTATTCCACTTTTCTCACTTCTCCGTCGTTTATCATTGTCGGTTTTCCTTAAAAAAACACACACACACACGTCCGTTAAGCAACGAAAGATCAGCTTCTTGTGTTAGCGGTAGATCGAGCCAGAATTGGGAAAGGCATGATTACAAGCCCATAAAACCAGAAGCCCCTCAGAAGCCCCGCACAACCAAAAACCGAAGTCGTAACCGGATTGTGGTCGACTACCCGGGAGAGGGGTTCATGTTTCCGTTTTGCTCATCATTTCGGATGTCGTAACGCCACGCCAATCCACCACCAAAAAGCGTCTCTCGAAGGGAACTGCTTGATCACCGGCGCAAAGATAAGATCCTCGCGACGGACGGTCACTCAGGTGTGTCCGGGCTGTGTCCGGCTGTGGTCGTTAATTTGTCGCCTTGCCCGATTGTCATACAAGCGGTTTGGAAAATGGTGACCCAAATGTAGGCAACGAAAGAGAAACAGAAGCAAATCTGCCGTATGTTAATTTGCGCTAACAACAACGACAGCGTGTGTGGAACGTGGAACCTTCAAGCCAGAGGCCCAACGTTGAGGAAGAAGCCACACAAAAAAATGACTGATGATCATTTCCAGCACCAGATTCATTTTAATTTCATTTCCATTTCCAGCTCTCCCACCAACCAACATTTTCGGGTGTGATTATTTATTTCCCACCTTTTGCGCGAGTGTGGCCAGACGTTCCTGTGGGGCGTCTCGGAAGAAGGTCTTTATCTCGGATCAAAGTTGCCACACAAACTGCCCACAGGAATTCACGAAAAAAAAAAACGACGCGACATGAAATCTGTGAGCTTCCGTGAAATTAGAGGTGTAAAATTCCAATAATTGCCAAACGCTCGGTGGCGTCACAGGGGGAGTCCCGGATACCGGTACCGGGCGTTCCTAGTGTGTGTCCACAGCAAACGAAATTAGAGCTGGCCGTGTTCGATGAGCAGTAGCAGCAGCAGTAGCAGCACCACAAGCATCATCATCAACAGCATCGCGGGAATTAGCGTATTAATCTTGTTGCGTTTTGGGTGAGGTTCCCAGCTCAGGGCGCTTCGAAGTTTCTGAAGTCAAGATATTCATTTGTACTTGGAACTTCGTTCCAATCTCCTCACCCTTCAGAGAGATCAGCAAGTGGAGTTGAATATTCAAATTTTAAATTTGATTCGAGTCATCATCATCACCATTTATCTCTGACTCGCTTGGCTGCTGCTGCTGCTGCTGCTGGTGTGAAATGAGATGAGGCGACCGGACGACCGATCCATTGAGCGACCGTCCCGAGAGATTGAACGAAATTGCTTCTGTTTTGTGTTCTCACGACAAGATTAGCTCTCGGCTAGCCGACGACGCCATGACGCTTGATGATCTTGATACACACAACACCAACCCGCGGGATGGTAACGAATGTTCGGCAAAACCCCAATACCTCTACGGGGTAGTTTCGTTTTAATATTTGAATATGATGCGCCCCCAGAATATGATTGCGGAAGAAGCAACAACTTAAATGGCGCACCGGTGTGAAGCATTGAGGACGAGCGATTTCTGGAGCGCGGGCGCGCCCGGGATCGTATTGTTGACGATAATTACGATAATTTGGTACTTCCTGTTAGGTATTTGGTTGCTTCTTGCCGGCGCAAGTATACGTTAATCCCAGCTGGAGGCTGGGAAAAACAAATTACCCGTACCACAAGTGCTTCGAGTGTTTGATGTGTGATTTTGATTGTACGATTTCCTGCTCTCTTTATATGTGTTTTTTATGCTCATTTCTTTCCCTGTTTTCTCTCTCTCTCTTATACAGAACCCGCTGAACCGGAAGGGCGCGAAAAATCCTTCGGTAAGTAACGTATCGTCAACACGGGAGAAAATTAAATCTGCTCAATGATGCCAAACGCCAAATTGAATCGTAAAGGTGCGCGCGCATACATTCGCTCGTGAGATCTGCGCTCGATGATCATCGTTTCGATCGGGCCCGAAAGTAATTATAAAATTTGAAAGGAAAAACGTAAGATTTGAAAGCCCCGATAAAGGCCCCGGGGGAGACTGCGCACGACAACACGACACACAATTACCCGCTCGAACCCGGTTCGAGCTCGTGGGAGGATGTTTTTCGGTGGGAAAATGGTTGTCTTCCTCCAAAATCACCACATCGAGGTCATATGTTACCAAGGGCCAGGACGGGGCAGACTTTATCGCGAATAATGCGATAATGCTTATGTTTTCTTGTGGCGGAGAGTTTCTAAGTGGGGAAAAAACTATAATCTGCATACACAGTCGATCGGTCGATCGAGGTTGTCTGGTGCAATTTTTGGAGGTTGTTTCGGTGGATTTTTTTTTTTTTTTGGTTGCGTTTTAAGTCCGGGATCACGAGATAGGCGACACGATTCGCGTGTGAAACAGTGTACACACGCGAACGTGCGCCCTTATTGTTTCGTCGTCGAAGGAAGACCAATTTTTTTTTTAACCGCAGCACACACCAGTAATGCACTGTCGAATGCAGTTTTTTTGTTGCGCCCAGTGCAAGAAACGCGAGTAGAATGGAGCGATAAAGAGAATGAGTGAATATTATTTTTAATCACAACATCGCGATCGATTGTTTTGCACAAAGCAGAACGATCCTTTCGGGGTGGATTTTATCCATCTCTCGTACCTTTCGCACTCCTTTACCATCCCAACTTAACACAGTTCCCTTGGTTGTGTTTTCTTTCGCCCTTTGCGAGAGATAATGAACATGTTTTTGGTGCGCTTTTAATGGATAAAGTTAAGGGAAGATTTAAATGTTAATAATCATGATGGAAGCGACCCGCAAAAAGAAAAACCCCTCGAAATGGGACAATCCTTTTGCCATTAGAAAATCCTTTTGCCGACGCGCTTGACAGAGTGGATACAAGCTTAAGCAAAGTAAGCGAATATTAAATGTGATTATTATTTGCCCATTTTACTGACTCGAAAAGAGACGATCTTTGTGGTGATCTCATCAAGAATCACACCTTTCTCTTGAGAGAAGACCCGATGGGAACTAATAAAATTGACTCATGCTTGTGCGGGGATGTCTTCACTTTCGATCCTTTGAAAGAGAGAGAGAGAGAGAGAGAGAGAAGAGTTGTATAGCAGCAGCAGCAGAAAAAAGGCAAATAACATGATCGATGCTGTTGTGCCAACCAATTGTTATTGCTACACTGTGTTGATAGTGTGTGGCGCTCTCGAGAGTGTTTCGCCTTCTGCTTCACATCGCAAGGCGAAATATCACAGTTTAATGAATTCATTTATTATTTAATTTGAAGTTGCAATTTGTAATAATCTTGTGCAACAAAAGGGAATGCACACCTTTTCCCAACTCCCCCTACAGAACCGAGGGCGATCGGTGTTGCGATCTGTGTGATTTTGTTGTACACCCCAACAACGTAAAACATTCGGATAGTTCCGCACGGTGGAAAGTGTTTTGACAAATGGATGTTTACTGGCCGGCAAGAATGGATCATTTCATTTTAAATTATGATTTAGTGGTCCCGCGCGATGGTCCGGTTTTAATTCGAAAGCTTAATTTCACCGATTAGAGTGCGCTAGGCGACGAACCCCTGTAGCTTATCACATGCATTTTCCTGACAGCAGAAGTAGAACGTGATGGTGATGATTACAAAAAGGCAGGATAAAGGAAGAAGAAGGGTGTGTTGGGTTGGAGGGGGACCCAGCTTGCCATAAATATTTTGACAGTTGCTTAAAGCAAAGTTTTATGGCTCTATCCGTGGCAAGCAACAGAAAAAAAACAGGGCGCCTCTGGACGGTGCTGATGAGGACGGATCGACCGACCGAAAAAGACCTCCTTTGTCGGTGAAAGACTCGCTACAGAAAGATGATGATGGGCAAGCGTGTTTAATTTGCAGACGCAATCTCAGGTGAAGCCTTTTCGGAAGTCGGGACGTCGGGATGACAGTGCGGCCTTCGATACTTTGTGTGTTAAGGCAATCTGGGGGTTAATTCGCGCTTGGAAAAGACGCCCCTAAGAAAGACGAGTTCATCTCATGCTGGCGAGGTTGCACGGGATGATATGTTTATGCTATTAACCAAACAAATGAATTGCCAATTTAATAAACAAAACAAAAATTTAGATTAATAATTTCGATTCTACCTTCAGATACTCTCAGGAGCAAAAAAAAACCGAACGGTCATGGTGTATTGTAATCTGCATGGTTCGTTCACCTCATTATGTACCACCAGCTGGTGAACGTTCAGCTGTTGATTCATGCTTTCTTCGATCTGGAGAAGCCACTGAAGAAGCCGAACGCGAACAAAAGAACCATCGAGGGCTGCCGACGCGAAAAAAAGGAACAGCCATCTTTTGACTATGAACTAGATTTGCCGGCACCGCTTGGGGCTCCCCTAGTTTTCTGGTGGGTGACCGAGAATTGGCTAAATTTTTCCACATCATTTCCGATTTAATTCAATCGACCCCGGCGCTAGTACACATGCATGCAGCCGGTGGATGAGGGTTTGATTTTCCCATCTAGGGGGCGCCCCCGTAACGCCATTTCCATTCATCCTATCGGCATCGTCATTCAGTTTTCTATTTCTATGCATGATGATTTTCAAATTTTGCGGTACACATGCACACAAAAAACAGAACCCCTGGCGCCTAATTTTCGGGGCCACTCTTATGTACCGGGAAGCAAGATTTTCACACGCGAAGAAAATGTGGTTCACGAAGACCCTCCTGTTGCACGTTACCTCGGTATGAATATTTCTCACTTTAATTAAACAGCTTCTTTTCTTTCGGTCACAATGTTTTTGTTTACATTTTCGATTAATGGCCAACGCTACATGGGGTGCCACCTCGGCACTGTGTGGTTGCGTTCTTTTCATCAAGCCGATCAAACGAACCCCTTGATCGTCATCAACAGCGCGCATACATTGTGTTGTGTTGTCGTCTCGTCACATCGATCGAGTTTTCAATCTGCTCATCATTATCCACTTCGTTGCTGTCGGTGGCGTTCGGTTGTGATTGCCTGAGGCGCGTACGGCGTCTGTTTTTTTTGCGCGTGGATGGTAGAAAGCAGCAAGCTTTAATATCGACCGCCGGTATTCATTCATGCATTTTCGCCTTTGACCGTGAAGCCGGTAAGAATTGCCTGTTTCCCCTTTTTCGAATGAATGGCGCAAGAAATAGAACAGGGAATGCATATGTATGGTGGTAGTGGCGGTTGTAAAAGGGAAGTATTCTAATTTGTACCTTTTATTCAAATGACAATTTGTACCACTGGTGATTCGATGCATCTGACCGCACGTTTTAATTGTTTTGGTTTTGTTTTTGCATTTTAAGTGTTCATTTCCTGTTGTGTTTTTGCTAGAACAAGATCTTACAGGGGTTTCGATGGGTAAATAGATCGATATTTTGTTTACTTGTTATTTGTTAATTTTGTTTATGTTTGATGGTAAATTAATCCGGCTAGGGAAAGCTTGTTTATATAAAGTTATAGCAAAAAACAACACTAGCTGTCAAAATAGCTTGAATGGCTGTCATGACAGTGCGCCGTGATTCTGGTAGATGGCGCTACTAAGAAATACTAAAATATAAATAGAGGATCGGCCATTTAAGGGCAAATAGCTCCAATGTTAATTTTATACACTCATACTGCTAAAAAATTAGTCAATTTTGTTTATTTACTCAACTTAATAATAAATAGCCATTCTTTTATTTATCGTTTTTTTATGATGGAACGCAAAATCGATGCCAAACGGTTTTAAAATTTGTTGAAAACTTAAATTAATCGCATTTAATCGATTTGTTGGATCATGCAGCTCAGCTAATGGCTTACTAACCTAATTATGTTCACTGACTTGTTTTATAAAATTGATACACAAAGAGAGCATTTTGAAGTCTTGAGCCTGAACTTCATTCAACTTTCATTTTTAGCACATTGTACTTATAATCGATTTCTTGGGCACACAGGTCGAAATAGCAGCGGCGACGAAATATCGGAAATAGCAGGTCGAGGTTGTAGTTCTTAAGAAGAAAGATAAAGAGAAGAAGAAGAAGAAGAAGAAGAAGAAGAAGAAGAAGAAGAAGAAGAAGAAGAAGAAGAAGATACGAACAACTATTATTGCTATTTTGAATGAACAAACAAACAATCTTACAAAATATGACACACGCTGATTTTTTCATAATAAATTTTATTTTTTTAAACGATCTGATGGTTGAGCTTTTTTTTATAAAAAAAAAAATGATTACAAAAAACTTTTTTTTTCTCCGATCATTTTTTAAGTACTAGAACTAAACAATAAGTACTTTTAAACAGCTAAGAAAGATTATTAAACCTGTTATATTGGATGCTCAAATCTAAAGCTAAAATTCAAACAGGAAATGGTAGATAAAATGTTATGCAAATAACAAATAACAGTCGTGAGAAAGATGATGTTTTCTGGAAAACTTTATATAAATTTGTCTAAACTTTGTATATTTATCGTATGTATCGTATGTATGTACTTTAATTTGATAGCCAAAGTAACTGAAGGCGTCTCACATTCGATTTCAACGGCTTTAATTACATTTTCTTTAAACTAGTCCGACGAACCCTGCCCACGCTAAGTGAAGGGAGAAGAGACGAGATTGAATATTAATTACTGATGCACCGTTTAATTACACAGCTAAACAGCAGCATTAAATTTACATGAGTATACAAACTTGCCGTACAGAAGAAGCCGTTTTTTTTTTCAACTCATCCAAGCAACCAATACGCGTTACGAGATATTTGTATGAGTGACCCGGTTTTTTTCTGTCTTGTTGTCTTACTCAATCAAAAGCCCTAGATGCGGTGATGGACTGCACGGATAATCAAGGGCAAATGTGAGAACATTTTCAAATTAAAGCTTAGCCTTTGTGACACACGACGGCATGTCTCTCGCGTGGAACTAATACACGTAACTAATCAACTACAAGTGGCTCTTGGTTTGGTTGCTGTGTGCGACAGTATTAGAATCGCCCAGTCCCATCAGACATAGCGCGTCCGAACACTTTGATTGTGTAGCAGGGCGTGAAATTATAATGAGCGTGTCTTGTGTCTCTTGGTGGGTTCTTGTGCAAGGCATGCAATGTGGACAGAAATGAGTGTAATTTTCCGATTTGAAATTGAAATCTGTTTATTTGACGAAGGAAGGCCATTTCAATATTGCGTTTTTTAACCTGTTTACTCTCGCTTGTCAAACGACTGCTTAAACGACAGCTTAAACACACACAACACCCGGAGGGAAACTCATTTGTCGATGCACTTTGGTACGGTGTCCGGGATCCGGATTGCTCGGTACGGTACGCTCGTTCTTTGTGGCGTGTGTGGCCGTCTCATCTCGTACGTAGCCCCAAGCGACTTGCCATCGTCGGGCAGCTGCTGCCGCTGCTGCTGCACTTTAAAAGCTCCAACATCACCCCATCTACATACTTTTGCTAAAGATGTGCTTTTCAATCGCTCTCTTGCTCTCTCTCGCTTCGTAACTACTTCGATCGCGTTTTGTTGGCGCGTGTCCGCGTGTGCCATTGCCTGCGGCGGGTGACAGCCGCACACAATCAATGCACACTTTGCATCCTTTCGCTTCGGCACATTAAACGGTTGCGAAACTACACACACACACACAAAACGCGATCGCAATTAGTGTACGTAGCAGCAACAACTTGTCACCTCGTTTACGCCACGCTAAAACAGGACTTGGAATGTCGACAAGGACGCAACCGTTTTGAGTGGGAATCGGTGCTGATCGCTGCCTTATGCTCATCCGAAGCGATAGTTCGATAGAACCATTCCAAGAATCCAACTCGAACAGCTGCTGTGCAAACTTGACCCTACCGGCAAATGCACTTACGAAAATTGGAACATGAACCTGCGCTGGGCAGCAACAACTCTGACAGGTTGGAAGATAAAAATTATCATTTTTCTCTGTAAATGGACGGAAAAGGATAATTAACGTTGCAGGTCGTTAATGATACTTCGGGCATTCATTTCCTTTCGCTAGACAACGCACGCAGTTGAAACTAGAAACAACCAGCATCCTAGTCCTAGTGAACGTGCAATCGACGAGAGATCCTTTCCGAACTGTTAACCGAACTGCATCCCAAGAAGTCAGAGCCTTCGAACATCAGGCTCAGGTAGAAACAAATGCAAATTATCACATCTTGCAATGCGTTTTTTGTGTTTCCTTTTTCTCCTCGGATATTGCTGACCGTCTCGACGTTAAGGGTCGTCCCAACCAAAAAAAAACAACAACACCGAAAAACCTGCCGCTGAATGCAATAATTTCATTGTTGACCAAAAGGCAACACCCAAAAACAAGGATACAGCAGAAGAAGAAACAAAAAAAAAACGATCCCGGACCGGTCAAGTTATGCCCCTGAGATGCTTCCGAAAGGCTGGTACAACTGTTGACCCAGACATCACAGGTAGGGTGGGAAGGTGCCAAATCCAGGTACAAATTAGAATATTGGCGCCCATTCAATCAGCAGCAGCAGCAGCAGCACCGGCAGGCCCCGGTCTATCTATCTGTCGCTGTTGCTTTATTTCTTTGTGGCCCCTTTTTAGTTTATGTTTTATGCGCTTCTTTTGTCGTGCCGCAATATTTACGATCCACTGGCCCGGGTTGTCAGTTTGTTGATTTGGTTCTGCTGTCGGGCTGTTTCTTGCAATTTCTTTATGTTTTTTTGGACCGTTTTTTTGTAAGTTCTGGTATTTATTTGTTTCCAAGTAGCGGTAACCCTTACTAAAGGCTTTCGGTTTGGGGAAAAATTACGTTTTCTACCTACAGTTTCTACTGGCGAATCTCCGCGGCCAGAAACTAATATTTCACCGCATCACTAAAATGGTAAAGCGGAAAAATATTAATCAACAATGCAACATCAATTACGATGCATCATTCTCGTGGCCGCGCTCGGGATCTCCGGCCATCTCGGTCGCGTTTGCAAAAGCTCACGGTCGGGGCAATTCATTTGCCTTCCATATTAGTCGATGCGGCCTCCGATCGATGCTCAGTGGTCGATGGGTTTCGTCCGCATAAAGACCTGCGCTCTTGAAGATGACGACGACCACGATGATGATGCATTATTCCTTTCTTGTCCGGTTGCTGGTTGTTTTTTTTTTTTACTTTAAGTTTATGCGTGCACTTTTTCTTCCCTGTTCTCGCTTAACCTCTCATCTACCCAATCTACCAATCCGGCGATGCGCGCGCTTCATCCAGCCAGCGCGCCCTGACTGATTGAGAGGAAAAGGCAGCATGATGAGGCTAAGCATAAAGTTCATATCTTTTAATGTGATCCACAATTCGGGAGCTCCGCCCTAAGGGATCGCTAAAAACTATAATCATATTATGCTTATTGTGCACTGGTGCCTGCTTTTTCTTTCCTTCTCTCGCTCTGCTCTGATGGCAGCAACCGGACGGATGCATCGGTGTTGTGGTGCATCATCCACCGAACGGATTATAATCGGGCTTTGGGAAAACAAAAACACAGCGCCCAAGAAAAAAAGTTAAAGAAAGGTGGGGAAAAGGGAGGGGGACATGTACGGGAGGTGCCTCCGTTTCCCATAAAGTTTTGTGCCGGCTTCTACCACCGGTTCCACACACACACACACAACATAAACCACACGCCGATGCGCGCTGCTCATTCACGCAGCTATGCGCATTTGGTCCGGCGTGTGTGTGCTTTGCCCAGGTTCTGCCATTCAAAGTATGCTTCTCGATGCATTCATTTCCATCTTAAGATCGCGAAAATGCACTGCCCGTTTTCTTTTAGTGTTGTTTTGTTTTTCTTTTTTGTTTTGTTGTCTGCAAAAAAACGCAAGCTTTTAATTTCGCTTCTTTTACTCTCTTGTCATGCTTCTGTTCCGTATGTACACCGTGCGCACAATGGGACAAATAGATGATATTTAGGACAATTTATTAATGTTGTTTTGTTAATGCATATTATCGGCTTCGATGGGTTCCTTAGTAGAAGAAAATGAAAAAAACAATTGCATAAAAAATTATGGAAAATTAAGCATTGTTGTGAATGTTCGGTTAAATTTGAGGGGAAAAGCTCTGTTGAGTAGTTTGAACTTTTTCACAAAATTTTTGTTCACAACTCACGTTACTGAAGTTTAAATCGTACCATAAGGGCGGCCCGGTAGTAGATGCGACAGCGGCGCCGGTCTTCACACGGCAGGACCGAGGTTCAAGTCTCATCTGGGCCGTTCCCCCATAGTGAGGATTGACTAACCAACTATGCGGTAACAATAAGTCTAGTAAGCCAGAAATGGCAGGCATGACCTAAGAGGTCGTTAGGCCAAGAAAAAAGAAGAATGGTGTAAAAAGAAAAATCAAATGTAAACTCTTTCATGATACGTTTTCAAACAAAATTTCTAAACTTTCTATTAAACATTGATTTACTTCTAATATTCAAAACTTTGTATTGTAATTTAGATAAAAACATTTCCACAATGCATGTTTAAAGTAAATCAGTTGATTGATCGATATTTCTGTCTGTTACTGCGCAGTGATAACAAGCTTTGGCCAGAACAATCGTCCTTAAAAAGTTCATTTAAATGTAAAATTTTATTTTTTAAAATTACTTTTAAGATTTACTTTCTTTTTTCTTAGTACTTAACTGGTTGTGTTTAGATGTGTGTAAAGAAATATTTGTAAAATAAGTATAACATATTTTGATATGACAAGAAAAGCTGTTGAAAGTTGTTTAATGATGCTTTTTTTTAACTTAAAGTAATATACTTACAATATCGGGTTTCTTTTCGATTTATTTTTATAATTATTATCGCTACTCTTTATCCTGAGCCAATAATAAAATCTATTTCTTTGTTTTTTCGTTACAAATGCAAATAATTACAACAAAATTGCTATTAAATATTTTGTGTAATCAATGCTTACAATCCGTACTTAGATGCTAAAAAAAGGTATATTTACTCAAAAATATGGTGCAACTTCACTTTAAGCAAATCTCAGCTTTCTGTTGCCATTTTGTATTGAAAAAACATGATTTTTAAACAATTTTTGTTTATTTTTATGTTAAAAAATGAAAATAAAAGATGCTGAACTTCGCTGTTTTACGTACTTTAGCAACAAAATGAAAATAAAATGAAAATGGATCGATTTACTAGTTCATACAATAATATTTTCGTCTTCCCAACACCATTAACTCTGTAAATTTTACAAAAGAATCATCAATGGAACCACATTTTTACATAGTATTCTTAGTTTTAATGTTTTGTCCGTCACTGTATAATAACAATGTTTATATGAGATAGGCACCATTAAAATATCTACAAATACCATATACTTTTTTTTGGAAATAAAATTAATTAAAAATTTAAATATTTTCTACATAAAAAATGTCCCTGCACTATCCCACCGTACCGTAATGAAGGCCCGCGCTGGCAGCAATGAGTGAAATAATTATTCGTGATTCTCGGAAGCCGGCTCGTTGCATACGATTTCTCGCTCCGGTGTTGCTCCCATCCAGGGAGGTTCTAAGAGGGATTAGTAATGGAAATCCATTCGTCATGTTGAATTTTCCAATCCAATAATCTTCCTCAACTCAAAACGCGGCTGAGAAAAAGCCAGACTATCCTAAAAACAACATATTTCTCTTACACACAAGCACGCCCCGTAGGTTCGTCGTATGCGTATATTCAAAACTAACACACACCGTTTGCATGCAATAAGCACAAGTACCCTCCCCATTTTCGCAAAACCCAAGGGAAGACCTTGATCCTTGCAAACGTGGTACAGGGGGGGAGAAAAAATGGAAATAATAAAAGCGGCGAACGTGCAAATCGGGATCCCGGCACCGTTCGGGCACAAGGCCAACCTGCTACTAATATGCAGATAGGCTGTTGAGGTTGTAATTTTTAGTAATTTAATTTCATCCGCTTCATCTGTTTCGTCGCTCAGAGAACCGGGGATTGCAGTGAACTTTTCGGTTTGAACGGTGTACGGAACCGCATGGGAATCGCACACAAGAGACCTTTAAGGGTGATCCTGCCGTTGCGGAGTTAAATTGAAGGAAGAGCCACCGAGAGTATATATTTATGGCCCATCCTGCCATGGGCCGAGCAGCCACCGTAACCATCTCGCGGCGTCGAGTTGAGTCGTCTCGGCCGTTTTCCCATATGAATCCGCGCGCGTACGTTCGTCGCCTGCAGCGCTCGCTGCGTTCCGGCTCCGTGTTGTTGCTGCCTTGAGGGTAGGTCGAGGTTGGCCTTCGCCTTCCGGCACATTTCTCACACTGCTCCACCGGAACCTGCACCCCGCACTTTCGATTCGATATTTTGCATGTGCATTCCTTTTCGTTCGGATCTTCTTGGAGCTCCTCCTTTTTGTGCAGTCCGTGCGACCGATTCGCTCCATTTGCGCGCGCTCTCGAACGGGGTCGGGATCGGTATAATTTGCAATCATATTTTTATCCACAATAGACGGCTTTCGCCCATCGGTTCGCGCCGATCCCGGGCGGATGCATACGAAATGATGAGGACCAACTGGCGAAGATCGTCCGTGGACGCATCCAGGATCCATGCGCTGCGCTTCAGTCCCAGGGTACCCGAGTAGTGAACGAAGTCTTGGTCTGGGCAGATTGTGGTGCAACCACGACGACGATGGATCCATAATTCCATCATCATCATCATTATTTCCGTTCCGTCGCCTGTTTCGTGTTCGTGTTTCGTGTGTTGCCATCCTTTTTTCCGAGGCCGGACCGATGCAACCGGTATCGATCGTTCGGTGGAAATGGACGCTCGCATCCATCTCGCGCTGCCTCTACCCTCATGTAATGCAATAATGAAATCGCAAGACGTGTTTTATGCAAAAATTATAATCATAAAATTAAATAAAACCCTCCCCATCGTCCTGTGCCGATCACCGATAATCCCCGGGTTTTCGGCCGGACGGTTTTCGGTACACGCGTGTACAACCGGTCCGCCGGTTCGCTCATTTACTCGATTCCGCAATCAATCGAGCAGCCGGTGCTCGATTGATCGATCGGTTACGGGTACTGGGGCCAACCCGAACCTCCGGCCGGCGTAATGAGTGTTCCCTTATTCAAAGTGCAATTTAAGGGAAGGAATTACAATAATCAACGGGCAGCAGCAGCAGCACCAGCCAACAGCCAACACAGGATCACGTGCAATCTACGCTGCATTTTGATAAGTTCTTTTCGATGGTGTTGTTGTTGTTGTTTAAAGGGATTATTTTAAGAAAAAAGGTGATGGTGAAAGGTGATGTTTGTACCGGATAGTGCATAAGCACGATATAGGGTGATCTACACCGTTTCCTGTCATCCTTTTATTTTTCGGTTTCGTTTTGTTTTTGTACTTCCAAAATTAAATGTGTTTACTAGGTTTTTCGACTCTTATTTAAATATCGCAAACATTTATCACTTCTCAAAAGAAGCTATTTTAGCATCTGCAGAATATTTCGAATTCGTTGCTATAAATTATAAGTTTTATTTCAGCAGTTCTGTGTTATCAGGCAGTTTGTTTAGTCATTCCAGAGTTTCTCAAGCCAAATGAATGTCGTCGTTGAAGTATGGATTGTTTACTTGTTTATTATAATTCGGTAATGGAAGACTTCAAGTTCCTCCTTTTCCCTTCATTATTGGCTGTACAATATTAAATGTGAATTAAAAGATTTATCTCAGTTATTCGTCATACAAATTTTATATCAATTGATTCAGTCAGGAGATCCTAAGCTTTAGTCGATATCATTTTTAATAACATTTTTAGCTTTATATTTTTATTAAAAATCATGTCTTTTGGGGCAGTTTGGTATCAGAGGCAATAGCGACTCTGAGAATCGAATCCTATCCGGATCGTTCCTCTTTAGTATCAACTGACTATCCTACTTCGTGATTAAAGATGTACGTACTGAGTTAAAGTGAGTAAGTGAGTTGAATCCTGCAATCAAAAGTATGGATTCAAATCAGCAAGAAGAGTTTCTATGACTTTTCTCAATCTTCAGTCTTCTCTTTCTCCATAAAACACTCTTTGCGGATTATGCTCACTCGCTCACTTGCTGTGCCGACTAGCAACTCACCGTTTGTGCATTAGAATCGCTTACTCTCTGTGCCAATAATAAGTCACTAGACAGAGAGTGAGTGAGTGACTTTAAACCGAAAAGAGTGAGTCCGTATTCGGCACAGAGAGTAAGTGAGAGTAATCCGAATAACACAAATAAATTGATTTTCTTTTCTATCAATCATCAAAGAGTGAGATAAAGATTAAATTCATTAAAGCCAATCTTCTACTCTGATTCAAATTTCTAAAAAGAGCAATACGGCCAGACCGTTCTATATGAATAAAAAAAAAATCTCAAAAGAGTGATTATTTCCATCTCTATACGTAGTATCAATAATTCAGTGGGCTAATAATGTTGCTCTGTAGATTTCATTTTTTATCTTTTAAAACACGCCCAACTAAAAACAGTAATTGACAGTTTATCTCAGCTTCAGTTTGTTTTTCTGTATGTGTTTTGACCTTTTGTGGATGAAATACTGAAAACTTTCTTTACTAACCGACAAGTAAATTGAGTCACCGTCAAAACCATTTTTTAAATACTCTTTGGCATGATTAGCTCATGATACCTTCGCAGCAGAAATGTAAACAAACGATGTTTAGCTTCTAATCTATCCTTTAACAAGCCCTTCGGAGTTGAGCTTAACAACTATAACTAAAGTCATCATAGATTCCTCTAATAAATTGAAAATCTATTCATTGATTGGTTTCATTTGGCTTGAGAACCACTGGAAAGTGTAAACAAACCGCTTGATCGAAAAGAGTTATAAACGAACAACTAATGCTCTAGTGCAGAACCAGAACAACAAGAACAATATAGGCCCTGTCAAGAGTTGAAACATTCCGTTGACAAATAACATATAAGCCGTATAAACTCTGTACATCACAAACAATAAAAGAAACAACCGAACATCTGCATAGTAAACGGTACGACGTCAGGTGAAAAATGGCCTTCCCGCATACCAACCAACCAAAAAAACAACCAAAAAAATGCCGAAAATTCGCGATAAACAGAAAACAAAACCTCCTCAAGCAAGCAAAAAACACTCACAACAACAAAAAATCAACTGGCGCATACTGGCGGAACGATTCCCGTTGTACTCATTTGTTTAGCACCAGGTTCAAATCTCGCATCGCCGTAACCACCGGAATGTTCCCCAACCTGCTATAAAGTGTACAATTAACAACCCAAACGAAAATAATTAAATTATCGCGCTTACCCGCGATCTTGCGATCTCTCCCGGTATGTTAATCGACCGGGTCGGTTCTACGGTGGTTGCGAAAACAAATAGCCTCCAGGCCTCCCGGGAGACCGAAAGATGGACGACTTTGCCTACGAATGATTGTCTTAATACATCATATCATTTGACTACCTTCCCCGCTCGATTTACATTTCCAGTTGGTCCTTTCGGTTGGGTGGATATGCTGATGAGCGCTGGCTGCCGGGCGCATGCAGATAAGCAACCGGGCTTACCACTTAACCCAACTATACAAGACATTAACATTTCTCATGTCCGCTCGCTGCTGCTCGCTGAGCATTCGTGTCTTCTGGGCGTGATGGCCCTTTGCGTTATGATGGGGTTCTGTTTCGTTCGAATGAGTTCCCCCTTTTCCTTCCCTCCCTTTGTTAAGCCCTCGCACCCCGAAAAAAAAGAGCTCCGTAATGGTTAAAAAACGCAAACCCGGAACCAACTCGGACGCTCTTTTTAGGTGGTGATCGTTGCGCTCTGCAGAAACTTTCGGGATATCAGCTCAACAATTCGATAATTATGGGATATGTGACAGGTGTGTGTGTGTGAGTGTGTAGTTCTTAAGTAACCTCTTCCTTCTCGTTTTAAATTGAAAATGACGTTAACAAGCTTCGCCGAAAGATACCTCTGACTGTTGGGGGCCAAACCACGTCAAGCCCCCGTGTGCATACGCGGTGTGATGATTGTCTCGTGAAATTAGCATGACTTTCATTAATTAGGCTAACCAAAGGAAGCCTGGAAAAAAACGCCTCTCTCGGGCACGTATGTAAATGCCACGGAAGAACCCTTCCCTCGTCGAACCACTTTCGCAGCTGGACATTTCCGCGAAAGTGAGTTTTGGTCGTAAAAATATAATGAACAAAATTTGTAATGAAGACATTCATGTGCTCGTCCGTACGGAGTGTCCAAAGATGTGGCATAAATCATGCAGCTTTACTGGCAACTTTGCCTGGGTCGGAATTTGAATAGGTCGAGCAGTGGCCGAAACCGAAACCACTTACTTAAGTAAGACGCCACGACGATTGTTACGGTTCGGTGCATCCGCAGATAGAGCGCCGGGAGACAAGAACACCGAATTCTTCGCCCCCAGAACATTTGCTTATCCACCAGCTAAGACCCGCGCACCATCCATCGCTCCGGTGCTCGCTTATCTTAATTCGTTTGGCACATTTTACCCATTTTCCGGGAGTTGTTCGGGGGATTTTCTCTTTTTTTTAATTTACTTTTAAAGCTCTACCGTCGGTGTAAGTAAGCCATTATGCCACATCAGACCACCGCGAGTCGGCACCGTTCGACTTCCACATCAATGAATGTCTTCTTTAGCCTGGGATGTGCATCGCGTTCGCCAGAAGGCCCAAGTGCAGCAGCTCAAGGTTGCACTTTTCACTCCCACCCTTGGGAGCCGGAGTGGACATGGGGAGGAAAGTGGATCGAGCTGGTAGCTGCAGTAGACGGTATAATTGAAAACGCTTTTTCGCTTCCATTCGCCGTTCCTGCTCCCGTGGATGCGCGACCTCACGCCACGTTCAACGACATTTTAATTAGTACGTACGCGTCCGCCGTTGATCGTTAATATGCTTAAGTACATATCAATTTATTAATTGCGAACCCGCAGGGGGACGCAGTTATGGTGGTGCTTTCCTGCTAGTTAACTGATCGCCGGCTCCGTCGGGGTTGTCAATCGTGAACCGATTTAAATAGTCATGTTCGGTATGGAAAATGAGCTGCGGAAGGAGTAATTAAAAGCCGTGAATATAAGGTACGCTGTTGCGTGGGTCGCAGAAACGGCAATGACATTCACGCGTGTATCGGTAAACAAGGGAAAACCCTCACTAAATCAAACCCCAAAACGGGTGTTTATGAGGCCCGATCACATCATTAATAATCCCGAACGCAAACGACTGCCTCGCTCATCAATCAACAACGGTCATGCCGATCGACCTAAAGTTTAGAATTCTCACCATGATTTTATTATAAAATTGCTTCTCCCGTTCCATTTTCCAATGACCCGGCGGTGGAAAAACGCATTCGTCCGGTGCGCATGACGAATTGCAATTGAAGCTGATGTGCATTTCCTGTTCTCATTAGCGTTTCGATCCGATCGATCCCGTCGGTTCGGTACGAAAGACTTCAACGATCGACGATGTTTTTTTAAGCGACGAACCCTCGGCCAAGGCATTTTTCGGTTGTTTTATTCCGGCTTTCATCCTTCGTTCCGGGTCCGGGGTTTTTTTTTCTGGAAAGGGATTTTTGTCGGACATGCGGGATTTGCTGTTTTCGCACGAACCTATAATTATGCGCTTATGAGCGGTAACCCGCCTTTTTATTTCCAGAAAACCCCAAAACCTAATGTTCCGCGGAACCGTTGCCGCAGAAAATGAAATTTTGCTAATCAAATTCGCTAAATTTATTACATCGCCGGGCGGCTCTTCCGTGGCGCGTTCGAGTTTTATGCGTTTCGTGAAACCGAACGCATACTGGGTGTCGGTTGGAACGAGTTTTGCGAGCTACATTTCCCGTTTGGTTGTTCCCAGAATACCCGGTTTTTGGCACATTTGCTTGCCGCGGACCGTAATAGTAGCGGACCTGTTCTGAGGGGTTTCAACAATTCATTCATGAATTTCTCCTTCAATGAAACACGGTTGAAGTTGGTGTTACGACAGTTCCAAACACTCGCAGCTAAGCTATCTGACCGGAAACGGAGACCTGTTTTTTTTCTCCGTTTGCCAATATCGCCGAACAGTGGCGCCTCAATTTTTGCATAACGTCTTTCGGGTGGCGTGTGACCCTCGGTCTAGGGACGGCCTCGGTTTCACTTGCGAGTTCGACGTGATCTTCAAGCAATTGTTTGCAAACTCTGACGATACACTAATCGCAACGCAACGATCGCGCGTGATCATGTTTTCATGTAGCCAACTCCTCCTATCTAGCTCCCGTCGAATGTCGAAAAAATGTTAATACACGCGGGTCTCGTGTCGTCGGCGATGAAGATGAGTATCTTGGACGATGAGTGTACGTTCGGCGCGTT
This sequence comes from Anopheles maculatus, assembly GCA_002091835.1. Classification (NCBI taxonomy): domain Eukaryota; kingdom Metazoa; phylum Arthropoda; class Insecta; order Diptera; family Culicidae; genus Anopheles; species Anopheles maculatus. The sequence continues at coordinate 29,531 of KZ063198.1, forward strand.
CGATGGTGGATGAAGATAAATTTAAAAAACAGTTTATCTTAATTTTTTGTTTTTTGGAACCCTGAGAACTTGGCCCATTCCGTTCCCACATCCCTTTTTCGGGCATTTCAGGCTTTCCCTGGGTTCCGTCGTCTCATCTAATAACACAAAAACACAATTACCTTCGAGTTCTGGTGCGCGTTAGCTGGGAACGCTTACACACGCGTCTCTCTCGACGATGCATCCGATTATGGAGGTCAGTTTCTAATGTCTCAGCAATCTCGGCGGCTTGGCGACACGGTGTACGCAGAGCGGTAATGTGCATTAAAATAATGAGAAATTAAAAACGAACTGGCGTGCGACCTGCTTGGTGACGATTGCACGCTCGCGATGTTTTTGCGGGCTGTTTATGTGAACAAGACAAAACATTGTGTGCGCACCGCGCGCAACCGTCGGAACGAATCCAGTTCAATTTGAATATAATAAATGACACCATAATACTTTGCAGCGAAGTGCAACCCGACAACAACCAAAACAACAACCCATTATCATAATTATTCCGCGCCCGGTACACTTTGTAAGAAGTTTAATTTTCATAATTCTCCAATACTATTGCCCCCATTTCGGTGCTGGAACCGCTTTCAAAGCGCTGTACGATTTGCTCAGCCTCTTCTAGGGGCTAGCCACCACAACGCAAATGGTAATTATCGTCATCAGACCCGGTGTATAATGATGGCACAAATGGTCATTCAAATGTGTTCTCGGCAATCACAAAGCGCGGCGACGATCGGGGCACGTTGATGAGACCGGGATTAATCGTGTAGCTTAATTTGAATAATCAAAACAACAACCAACCAGGGGCAAACAACGGGCGGCTGCTGATGAGAGCTGACCCAATGGTAAGCGCTGATGAAGCGCAAACGATGGTCCGGGATGAAGTGTAAATGGTACGACAAAACGTCGTCCATCAGTCGGTTTTTGGGGGTTGGAAGCTGTTTCGGAAGCTTTGGAACGAGCGTGAGAGAAAAAGTGTTACAAAATTGAAGGTACGGTTTGTCGCAAAATGCTCCGTGTTTAGCGAGACTGTTTCTATTTCAATAATAATATTTTTGTGCAGTTTTGAAACCTCTTTGTTAAACTATTTAAAACTTAAGTTTATTTTAATTATTAAAGGAATCTTTGGAATAGTCATTAAGGGTATCAAGACATTTAAGGGACCAAAACAATCCTATTCAAATCCGACTTTGGGCCATATTTATCAACACGTTCACGTTCAACGCTTCCAAATCCTTAGACACTGCTAATAACTTTTTTATTGTGTTTGGGTGCATGAGATAAGGACCATAGTCATGCCTTGGATATTTTCCACTGGATTAGATCTAGACCTTCTTCCAGATTCTTCTAGCAAATGGTCTATGAGTTCTTGTACAAAACAGTTATAAAACTCAGAATTATTTTGGAAAATAATTGCTTGTCTAGCTGATGATTGGGCGAAAGTCGTCATTAGACGATCATATCACAAAATTATTTTTATTTACAGCATAATCAATCGATCACAATCACCAAAAATGTTTCATGAGGGCTTTTCTGCCTCATTCGAATGATAAGACCATCAGGAACTTTGACTTCTCAGAAAGCAATGCATTGAGGAAGTACAGTTTATAACTTGCCATGTGCGATAGGAATAATTTATGATACAACAAGCCTTAGAATAGGTGAGATATTACGGAATACATGATGCATGCCTTTTTCCTAATTGATCTTACAGTATACCAAGCTTAGCTACTCTGTTTCAATTGATTTCACAACTTGCGATTATTTGATCATAGTTGTTAAAGGTTCGGATACTGGCCACTTAGGATATTCCGTTTACCATTTTGGATCGATTTCTCAAAAAAAGATTGGATTGTAAACAAATTAAATATAAAACATCAGTTAAAGTACTCACCTTCATATGATAAACATAAACGTGATTAAGGTATGTCAAGTGTCAATGTCAAACCTGACGGCGTACTAGAATAATTGCAAGTTGTGATATCTACTGAAACAGCTTAGCTAAGAATTGTGTGATGTGTGGTAACGTCAAAAACCCTCTTGTACCTCTAGTATTCTACATTGGTTAAACTATTCCAATTACATATGGGCTAGTAAACCCTCTTAAGGTTTAGTTTTGTACATTTACTCAAACGATAGGCTACAGAGCCTATATTTATAGGTATACAGAGCCTGAACTTTGGTCGAATTTGTGATGAAGTTTTAGGCCATCGTTTTCATTATTTTGAAATCATCTTCTATGATGGTCAGTAAGAACTTTCATATCAATAAGGGAAGCGAGTGAACCTTCGTTTAATTTACAATGTTAGTTGTGACAAACAATATTTAAAAAGAAACGTGTACATAACTTCGGGTAATCAGTTGTACATTAAATTTATAAAATTGTAGAAAAGATACTCTGTACAATATGTGAACTTAGTCTACGGCTGTTGGAAGCTATATGAATATATTTATTTTCTTCGTGTTGAGCATCATTTACTCGAAAAAAACAACGATCTTCTCAAACTCTGAACAGTTTCGGAATCCGTCAAACAGCAACATCGAGCGCCACCAGAAACAGCCGTGTGTCCTTACATGAGAATCGATCTCCGTAGCCCAACCGCATGTGTGTAATGTGTTTATAATTGTAACCCTGGCGCTTGCCGGAGTGCCGTGTCCGTAAGCGGCCGAGATTTTGACCCTCGGGCATCGGGCACCCCAAAGAAACTATAAACCCGAGCTTACTCACACCGAATTTTGTCATTTAGCCGCTGGATCAAGCTTACGGTGCCCGAGTTGAAACCGAAAAAAAAACCAAACCTCGACAAACTAACCGTGGCGTAATTTGATGGCATTCTACAAACTACCAAAAACCCCGCAAATGATCATTTCGTGTTTGCATGATGGCAGGAAGGAAGGAAAACACAAAACTCAAATTTAAATATTGTGATTTGAATAGTAATTATAGTGGTGCGTGCGTGCTCCAATGTCATCCCATTCTTGGGCGTGCTTGGTAACGGGGGCCAAAAGCCCACATTTCTGGAGCTTCATTTCCACTGCGTAAGCAACAAAAAGCGCGCCGAGCGCCGCCATCAAATCGCGTTCGTCAGTTTGATTTGTTTTTAATCTTTTCCCGCGCTCGCTCGATGAACGGTAGCCATCTTTGCGGTGCCAGTTCTTTCTAAAGTCTCAGTTGAAGCCCTCCTCTAATCCCGACGCATTCGATTGGTGACGGCATACGGTTCTCGATGGATGGATGAAGCAGTAAGAGTAAGAAAAAAAACATTCCCCAAACAAACCCACGGAAAAAGATCACAACACGCGGACCCGGCAAACAACTCCACCGGCAAAGGAAGCCGATCTGTCCCGCTCGCTAATGTAATCAATCAAAACATTTACGTATAAATAAAGCTCGAGCGTGCGCGTACAGCGAGACTCGCGCATTTTGGCACACAAAAACAATCGAATACATTCGGCAGAGAGAAAACAAAAAACAAACGAAACAATAGCCCTCCGGGTTTATAACACACGCAAACGCACACACAAAAAACCACGACGCACCACCTTCACTTTGGGTTCGTTTTGGCGGTATGTGCCGCGTGGATCGCCGCCTTAACGATTCGCTCGGGGCTTGCGAACCGCCGAAAAATGATGTTATGAGATGCAGTCCGGTCAATCCGGTGGCAAAAATCGGTCACACCGTTTTCGGAAGCAGCACCAAAACACACAACACATGTGCAATAATTAGACTCCCGTTGCTTCCAGAGCGTCGGATTTCGCCGCCACGGTGAGAATTCGTTTGATCCTACCGCTTATCCCGCGCTCAACAGGTTCGAGGTCACCACATTCATAAGCAGTACAGCCGTTTGTGGCCGAAAACTCATCCGAAATCCGTCAATCGAATGCGCATAAGAAAGTGATCCGGCGGCCCTGGTGATCAGGATGAAAGCGACGAACCCCGATTTTTTTTGGTTTTCTTTTGAGGACACATCGTTCGTGTCTTTGCGGACGGATTTGAAGGGGTTTGGTTTTTGCTTATTGAGAGTGCATTCTGATACGCCAAGCCGTAACAACGGAATAAAATTCTTCAAATTCTACCATCCAGAAGGAAGTCTGTTTTTTTTTTTTGAAGTGTTTTTGTACTAAAAGGCTTCCTCAAAGTC
>KZ063198.1:33915-67276 GCA_002091835.1 Anopheles maculatus
AAGAAAAAAAACATTCCCCAAACAAACCCACGGAAAAAGATCACAACACGCGGACCCGGCAAACAACTCCACCGGCAAAGGAAGCCGATCTGTCCCGCTCGCTAATGTAATCAATCAAAACATTTACGTATAAATAAAGCTCGAGCGTGCGCGTACAGCGAGACTCGCGCATTTTGGCACACAAAAACAATCGAATACATTCGGCAGAGAGAAAACAAAAAACAAACGAAACAATAGCCCTCCGGGTTTATAACACACGCAAACGCACACACACAAAAAACCACGACGCACCACCTTCACTTTGGGTTCGTTTTGGCGGTATGTGCCGCGTGGATCGCCGCCTTAACGATTCGCTCGGGGCTTGCGAACCGCCGAAAAATGATGTTATGAGATGCAGTCCGGTCAATCCGGTGGCAAAAATCGGTCACACCGTTTTCGGAAGCAGCACCAAAACACACAACACATGTGCAATAATTAGACTCCCGTTGCTTCCAGAGCGTCGGATTTCGCCGCCACGGTGAGAATTCGTTTGATCCTACCGCTTATCCCGCGCTCAACAGGTTCGAGGTCACCACATTCATAAGCAGTACAGCCGTTTGTGGCCGAAAACTCATCCGAAATCCGTCAATCGAATGCGCATAAGAAAGTGATCCGGCGGCCCTGGTGATCAGGATGAAAGCGACGAACCCCGATTTTTTTTGGTTTTCTTTTGAGGACACATCGTTCGTGTCTTTGCGGACGGATTTGAAGGGGTTTGGTTTTTGCTTATTGAGAGTGCATTCTGATACGCCAAGCCGTAACAACGGAATAAAATTCTTCAAATTCTACCATCCAGAAGGAAGTCTGTTTTTTTTTTTTGAAGTGTTTTTGTACTAAAAGGCTTCCTCAAAGTCTTCAAACAAACGCCATTATTCGGTGTATTTGAGGCAACTATTTAGGTCACAAGTAATTAAAGGCCATCCTGTGAAGCATATTAGCTCCAGCATCGCCCTTAGGTCATATTCGGCGATTTTTAGCTCACTCAAAACAACCGCATGTTTCCGCGATCGAATGAATAATTAAGACACCCTAGTTTGGTTGGCCCCTGTACTCTCGCGAACGCCTCCTAGCTGCGGCAACTCTTTGTCTAGCGGGTTTTTGGTTGAATTGAAATTTTGATTAATTTTTAAGCCTTTAAGGCCCGCGCCACTTTGCGCACCGTGTCCTGTCAAAAATCGAAACAAACCGGGGTGGCCACGGGTGACCTCAAAGTTTGATGTCTTCATTTGATTAATTTCTTTCCGGAGGGGCGAACCAGGCGCCGCCGCTCACCACTTCTAGCCGGGTGCGATAATTAAGCAAATCTCATCAAATATTCCGTGCATTCTCTTTTGCCGCTCTTCAAAACTATCGGAGGTCTCGGTTAGTGCCGATTTGTGGTCAACCCAAGGCGTATACATGCGTCATGCGAATGCAGGGATCGAACCTTTCTAGCTGATGCTTGTATTGCCCGCTTTTGTTTGGGTAATTGAGTTCAAACGATATTGTAATTAGCTCGCCTTTTTGGCTTTCGGCAAAAGGGGTTTTTTGTTGTTGTCCCGAAGAATAATAATTAATTTATCAAACCTAGACGGCCACTAATGATCGATCGATCGTTTTGTTGAACGCCCCACAAACGGTTCACTATTTCGGGTGGTTTTTGTATTCAAATTAAGCACCGGGGAAAGATCATCAAATCAGCAAAACAGGCGGTAATAAAGTGTTTACGGAATACCCCGCAAAGTATGCAAACCGCTTATCTAATTGTCATTTTACGCTCATTGACAAAACAGCGCTACGGTGGGAATGTTCGCACAGCGGCTCTGTCTCATTCAAATGCATACGAATTAACATGCGCCGAGTAATTATGACAACCGCCACAGCTCAACAAATCGTGGTCATTCTCGTAACTTCATTCCATCATCTTGTATTTCGTGACCTTTTTAAAATGTTGCAACCGGATTCGGAATGCGATAGAGTTGCTGACCCTCGACCAGAATTGCGTATGATGGACGGCTTAAAAACGAAGACCTGCAAATGAGGCTGACCTGTTAAAGAAAAAAACAAGGATTTGAAATCACCAAGTCCAAGGATCATCATCAGACTCTGAAACCTTTCTGGTTCTGGTTCGAATAAGACGATAAAGAAAAATGGCGACTCAAAAGTTTTGGGAGAGAAAAATGAAGCAACAATATAAGTACGGAAATTCTTAACGAAACGTCGGCTGCACTCACACCATCCCAAAACCCCGAAACACCCCGGCCAGGAATAATGAAGAATTACCGTATAAGCCTTAAATTGAGAATGAGAACAAGTTTTAATTAGTTTCTCAGACTTTTTTTTTTTGAGGAGAGTCCTTCACCGGGTGCGTGTTTATGTTGCGCGTCCGGGCAACACATTCATTCACAGGTTGCCCGGATGCTATTCGCTTTCCATTGGAAGGTAGGGAAAAGAGGGCCAAGAAGACAGCACAAACAAAAAAGAAGAGATTGAAGGCGTTAAGCTGAGAGAATTACCACCAAAGAACGGATCGTTGTTTTTTTTTCGGTGTGGTGCCTTTTCTTCCGTCTTTCTTTAACTAAATTACAGTTATGAGATGTGAGAAAGCGTCTGAATACTCACATAACATTCGCAATTCGGGCTTGATTTGGTGTGTTTCGGTACCGATAAAGCCTTTTTGATTTATTTGCATCATTTCAGGCGAGTGCAGATGCAAATTTTTCTTGCTCGCCCTGCTCACGATCACTGTGAGCACGAACCCGAATAGTCGTCCAGTGAGTTCCTTGGGTTTTTTTTTCTTTTTAATACACACAAGGGTGACCATGCTTACCCCGCACCGAATCACCCTATCGAAATGAATCTTCCCCCCCCTCCCCCTCCGTCCCGGGTTTTCATATAAATTGATTCGTGACTTTGCTGAAACGCAGCTATGATTAATTAATTTGTTTTCATTTCAATATTAAGATGATTGTGCTCATTTTTTGTAGCGTTCGCTTTTCGTCGGTTCGTTCTTGGGCTCGTGTACTGATGTTGCCCGCTTCTAGGCGCCACATTCTAGGCAGCTCGAGGAGACCGAACGCGCTGAAGACCTGGGAACGGAACGAAAGCACAACAACGCGTGCATAAGCAACGAACCCCTTTTACGCTGGGCCGGGTTCTTCCGGGAGGGCCGAAGCGACCGGAGGTCAAACCGCCACGGCCAACGGATGGGAAAGCAGGGCTTTTGCATGAAAGATCAAACGCGGGCAGCTCTGGTCGGAACCCGATCAGACACTTACCGCCGCTCACGAAAAGCGATCGATCGAGGTTACGTTCAATTAGGGGGCCTGTTTTTAATATTTTCTGCGGTGCTTTTGGGCCTGCACGGTTGACCTGCGCACACAATCACAATTGAAGTTTTGCATTGTGCGCTTGTAAGCGGTGCTGGTTCCGTCTGGAGTTCATGAATGATTCAAAAGGGCTAGGGATTTCGGGTTGTGAGAGATTTCATTTGGATATTTTGATTTGTTTGTAGTATATTGATCAAATATCGGCAAAAGCTTGCTATCGAGACAACTTCTCTTGGTTTGGATGTATTTGTTAGCAACGTAAGTTGATGAGACAATGCCTGAACGTCTGAACAATCAACTGATATCTACACATGCGTATCCTTATCGATATCATGGATCGTTTTCAAGGATTCCCCATACGCTGGCCCCGTATGCTAACGATGTACCCAACCCATCGATTGTCTGTTTTTGGATGTCAGATTGGTTTGCCTCTTGGTTTGCAGCAGCTATAGCCAAAATAGTCGAGAAATTCCGATTGAAGATTTGCTTGTACTATGAACTATATCCCTAAGCTTAGTTTTGGAACTTCTATTAAACGCTGGAAATAATGAGTCACTTTCTGATGAACGTTTACATCTGTCTCCCGATTGAGACGAAAATATCCTTTGAGGGACAGATTTCGCTAACCTACAGTGTTGTAGGACCCATCAAAAGCAGCAGAAATTTTCAAGGAATCCTAGGCTGTACTGTCTGATAGGTCTGTCGGGAGCATCGATTTAAACATAGCATCGGTTCCTACGGCGTACTGAATCTGTTAGAGATTAGGAAATCCTGTTTGACAAGACGTCTCTCAGCTTTGGACGTCACATAATGAATATAATTAACCGTGCGTATCAGATATTAGGCATTAGCTTTAGAATAACTAATGAATTTCGTGATTTCGTCACCGTAAACAACAAGTTCTGATCGCTAATCCGAACAGGCTTAGAATGAGCTAGTCATGTTTGGTGCCAATTAGTGCAAAAATCTAGATCTGACATCTAAAAACAGTTCGATTATGTCACTTGAAGTCTGCCCCTAGGATTAAGAGTTTAAAGACGCAAGAAATATTTCATACTATGCGTAATAAAACAGCGTTAGGACAGTCAGTTTCCTTAGACGTCATGTTTAAAATCTTTAAAGGAAGCTGCTCCATGTACGAGTCCGATATGTCCTAGCCCGCGTATCGTGAGCATTTTCGTATGTGTCCATCGTAAAAAATTCGTCTCGTAAAGTCCTTTTGTTCTAAAGCACGTTAATGTTAATTGTTACTTATTAATATCTTTGTATCTTAAACGTGCATGTCAGATGAGTGTTTTTATTAACGAAATATGAAACAATGTCATAAGAAAGTAACTGTCTATGTCAGAGACGAAGGCGTCAATAATCCTTCAAACTAATGCAATTGTGTATCCAAGACACAGTAGTTATTGAACGATAAGGTTCAGAATTTAGGTTCAGCTATTGCCAAGATGTATGGCAATTCTCTAACGATCACTCAGAACCGTGTGCAATTACATGCCTTAAACCAGATATTCGAGAATAGTTGTAATTTAACTTTCAACGTCCAATATAAATATTTGATTCCAAGAATTTAGCCCAACATTTAGTCTGGAAATCTATTTAAGAGACTATAAAGAGGATCCTCTTAATCTGAACACTCTTACAGTCTTTTACTCCCCGGCAATAAGTGACTTAACGACATCGTTACTCTTGAACGTAACTTGAAACGTTACATGAGATATTTGAATAACTGGGTCTAATTAAAACTTTACATCCTTCTTTGCATACGAACACACACACTTGCAACCACAGCTATCTACGCTCAAACATACTTCATTAGCATACCTCTTACACACTCACACATTCAAATATCGACCTTCGAAAGGAAACTGAAACAGCCCGTGAAAGTAACATCCGCTGCTCACTTTCATCCCAACATCGAAAAGACATCCCGTTTTTTGCCCGTGGATCACCATCGTCATCGTAATCGGTCGTTACAGGTATAAATGTGTTGTGTAAAGGAAAGAAAATGTGTGCAAGAAGCACGCGTCCATAAAAATCTACCCAAAGGCGCGACCCGGGAAAGACGAAAAATGCGATTGCAAAATGACTAGGGAGGACTGCGAGAAGCGGAAGGGAAAGAAGACGCTCCACACACAACCCCCCTATTTCGTAGCACATTAAGGCGCATCATACATATTAAAAAATTTACAAAATAATTAGTGCGTATCGTATTTTGAATAAGCACGTCATATTTGTCAGTCCAAGACCCTGTCGGGTTCGGGGTGTTTTCCGGGGGGTAGTGCGGGTTCGGTAACCGAGTTCGTGACCGAGATAAGCAAACACACATACACACGTATTGAGGTACATGTAAACAGATTCTACCACCAGCAGGCAAGAACGCTTCGTTTTAGCTGGTAAAGAGTGCACTTTTCTGCGCACTTGTCATGTTGCATTAAGCTCATCCCTGGGTTTTCGCCCGGCAAAAAAGAATGGGCCACTTACTGGATAAAGGGCGTGCAGCGTGTTGCTGTACCATGAGAGCCCACAATTACACCTCGGTACACAGCCGCAACGCTAGGAGATTACCGGAACTTATGATCGGGGATAATTTTTTTACGAGCCTTTAACATTAAATACTGCTGCTGGTTCGAGTTTGTATAATTTGCATTTTACAGCGAGACGATGGATCACCTTATGCTGTAGCTGCTGCGTGACTGGTGCGGCGCGAACTTGCCGTCATCATCCATCATAAATTATCCTACCCGCGGGCTAGCCCGAAATGCGAGCGAGCGAGTGAGTGAGAGACTTTAACCAGTTAACATGATAGCCGAGCAGGTATCTCATTTGAATTGATGCGCTCATGCAAATTTCCTGTGGCTGCACATTGCAATAATCGCGCCCATTTGCGCTTCTTCGACTGGCCACCGTATCGCGTAGAGTGCGTAGAGTGTGCGTGTGTGCAGGTTTTGTTTATTTCATCGTTTATCCAACCGCAACCGAACCGGTCAACGAGCGACCGACGATGAGCAGTGCAGTGGTGTCTCGTGGAAAAGCCGAAACGCAAAGCGCAGGGAGCCTTGGAGAAGTGCTATATCATCTTCATCACACACACACCTCCGCCATCCCCCAGTTCCCTTCCCCGCCCTGTAAAGAGGTAACATGCTTTACATATCTTCAGGGTTGAATTTGAATATTTGTATTAGAGGAAATTATGAGCTGTGACCGTCGATGGCGCGCGGTCATAATAATTTTACGAGAGTAACCGTTCACTTCTCGCTTCGTGGCGCACCCGAACGCCACCGCTTGTCGTTTGTCGTTTTACGCGCGCTTTTCATTAGGTCGCGCAAGTGACAGCAAAAGTTTTTCCGATTCCAACCACCGATCGGTTGCATCCCCCGACGCAGTCCGATTTACACGTTGAAAACTACACGTTCAGCGTGTTTGGGTGGAAAAAGGCCTGCCTTGCCCAAAGGGAAAGGTGGACGCTTTTCGTAACCATCGGCCAGCGTTTGCCGGCGTGTAGTTTCTCGTATCGTTATGCGTTGGTGCGCGTGTGTGTGTGTGTGTGGTTTTATTTAATATATATCGGAGAGTTGGCCACCGGAGAGTATCGCGAGACGTGCGATGTTTTTAATGCGATTACATCATTTCGGAGGTTACACCGGTTGTTTTTTGTTGTTGTTGCTCCGTTGCATGATTTACACCGCCAGTGTCTAGGTGCGTGTGGTGGTAAGTGAATGGGTTTAAAACTTTTCTTAAGTAATAAGCGACCGATAAGAGACTGGGTGGAATGGGTGCAGCATGGATGGACAGCAATAAAACTATTTCCATGTTGTGTTTGTTTTTCTTTCGTTGTGCGTGGCACGAACAGTTCCGATTCGAGTACAGGAAGGTAGAGCCGTACATGTTTGTTTGCTGGTAGATTAAGTATTTGATAATACAAATGTATGCGCCCATGGGGCAGACATAACGTTGATAAAAAGATTCACTCTTTAGCGTTTGTTGATGTAATTAAATTCAATAAGCTCGAGGACTGCGTGCAGTTTGTGCACAAGCGGATTGTTATGTCTTTCATGTAGACGTGCAAAATAAGAGTAAGTTTTGCTTATTTTCAAAAGGTTTTGCAAATTTTCTATATACAGTTTGTTTAAAGTGTCATTCTATGAAATATTGATTTGTGAGTCAAGACAGAGAAATCATAACAAGACATTTTAGCCTTTGGATCATGAGATCCGTTCGACGACTTTAGGGTTTCTTGTTAGATAAGATTCTTTAAACGACGAGGCCTCTCCTTGGTATTTTGGTAGAAGAAACTCCTACGATTTTTACGTCTTTTGATGACATCCCTTGGATGACGAAGTCTCTAAGTACACGAGGTCCCATGGAAGGCAAGATCCCTTCAACTATAAGGTTCCGACGAGTTCTCTTAGACGACAAGATCTTTCAGGCGATGAGGTCTATGTGAATGGAAGTTATTGGGATGAAGGTTATGAACAATACCGTAATGTAATATAGTATAAGTGCGTATAATGTAAATGTAGTGGTAGGGCTTAGGTTAAGAACTGTACAGAACAAATATACGGTGATCAGAGACGATTTAGACACTGAAGGTTCTCAGTCTCGTCAACTCTTAACTTGAATACGAGGTCTTTTGATAGGGTACACGCACTGTGTCATCACTAATACTTCGAGGATCCTTGAAAAACATGGTCCATTGTATGATGAGGGCCAACGTCGACTCCTCACATAGTTAAAATAACCTTATTCGGATGTTACTGATGCCACTTCTTTCTAAAATCCTGGTTACACTTGAATATTACCGCTCAGAATTATGGACTGGCTGTCTGAACGATGATTTTTACTAAGTTACTGTAAATGTTTCGGTAGGGTCTCTTGCCAAATAACCAAATCCCTATATAAGACCCTTCTGGGTCCAATTAAAGACCGAGACCGATATGTTTCCTTACAGGAGTAATTATTAGATTAAATATTTCTTCCTCTACTATGATACATTTCTAAATTTGTTTGGCTTGATCGTAGAAGGATGTAGTTTTATTTATCATCTGGAGCAGCTTGTTCGCTCCATTGACTCTCAGGCACAAAGGTAAAAGGAAATTAGCTTCTTTCTTGAGTATTTCATTTTCGAATCCAACATTCAAAGGAACACAACTTCAATAACAACTACAAACAACTTTATGAAGTAAAGTTAAAACACAGATACTTAAATCACTCCGTTTACCACGAAATCCTGAAGACAACTAATGAAAATGAAGAAATATCACCAAACAACCGAACCGTATAAGAAACATTGAATAGATTTCGGTTTATGTCCTGACTTTCCTCGATCTCTTCTGTTATTAAATTAGCGATGTATTTGATTTTAAGACCACGAAGTCTTTTTGAGAATAGCCCAATATTTAAAGACTCGTTTGTACGACCGTGAAGTCTTCTTTCTATAATTATCTAAGATATCATGTTTGCTTTGGAGCATTTCATAGGATATCGTGCTCTCCCTTTTATGTATTCTTTGGAATCAATTAATTCTTTCTTAGGTTCTTAGTGACTTGAAGACACTGTTTCTCAGCACTATGACCAACATAAAGAAGTACAGATCAATACTACACACTCCAAATTAAATAAGAAATTGATAAAGAACTTGGAGATATTTGCACAGAGCTAAATCTTAGTAGGCACTACCAATAACACACTAAATACGCTGTCAAATTCTTCATTAAACTTCAGACGCCACACGTCATACGTCAAACTTCAAATATCACATTTTGACATCGAAAACTAAGTAATGGAACGAATACGGATAAAAAAAAGCCACTAAAATTCCTACTGAATGCAATTCTTAACTTCTTTTATTCCCCCCTCAAAAGGACTGATTTATTTTAATGACTAAAAAGATTTACTCTAACAATAATACCAGCGCGCACGCTCGCAAACACACCTCCCCCCCGAGTAATGCTATCTGCCGACTGATTTTCCACTCACGTTTGCCAATCGCGGTGCATCGCCGGCGTAATGACAGCTGCAAATGAGTTGCACATTCGGCGCCGGTCAATGCCATCTTCGAAAAGTGCAGCACCGCGAAAAGTCAGTTGGTGGCGGCCGCTTTTTTGGAGGGTTTTTATCTCCCGAGACTGTAGCCGCTAATTATGGCGGCGGGCATGTTCAGGCGGCGCCCGGGACTGCCGGATGAGTGATTTTACAATCGGTCAACACCAAGAATTACCAGCCTAAAAAAAACCAAAACAGGTTCATCCGTCGTTCGGCCCAAATGATGCAAGGGACAAGGCGTCAAGGTGCGCAACGGGAAGGGTTTTGTTAATTTTTTACGACCTTTAAAATTTCGCTTATTGCTCGCGCTCCGTTTCGGCACATCGCATTGGGCCGCGCAAAGCGGCCAACGGTCTCGCAGGTTTAGTGAGTGTGTAAGATCTATTAAAAGCGTCTTACAGGCCCCTTTATCCGCGGCTCATCCCCGGGACGGTTTAGGACGATCCGTGACCGTAGCTAGGGAGAAAATTTAAATAATCGTAAAACTTTTTGACCACGAACAATTTATTCTTGAATTACACCCTCCAAGAGGTTGCGTGTATGGACATTCCCTCTCTTTTTAATCTTTTTCTTCTTTAGCATATACTTGTTTTAGGTAGTTTTACTGTCGCTTTACGGAAGCTCCTAGCGCATCAAGTCGCGCATTTTTCGCGTCCATTTCTCAGCCACTCACAGGTGCGCCACCGCACCACGACGATGGTGATGGTGATGGTTCCGGCCACAATTACACTCTTTATTTTACGATTAAGACATTAAACGTCATTACAAGCTCCTTCGGAAGCGAAACCCCAGCTCCAGCTCTAAAATCTCGCACGGTCGAATTCGCGGCTAGGGGGCGCACATTCAAATGTACAAAACACCTTCTCTTTTTCCTCCCCCTCCGGTGTTTTGGCAGGTCGCTTTAGGCTCGCGTTTTATGTCATTTTAATAATCTTTTTATTCAAATAATTTGTTGTTATGTTAATCATCATCAGTGGCCGTACCGTTTTATGTTCGTTTTTTTTCACACAAGATCAACATGAGATGGGGGCCAAGTAAAGCCAAATAAAACAAAGTTTTATGCCCTCTCGCACTCCAAAACTATTCCAACAAACGGCCGGATTACCAAACATTTTCATTGCCCTTTTACTTCCCGTGCCCCAGGATCGTGTCGATCTGCAAGTCAAAACCGGGCAGATGACTCTCCCTGTGAGTGCTGGTGCTGGCCGCGTTTTTTTTTTAAGAACCAACGAAAAATCAACGCTCTACCGCGGAAAATAAACTTTTATGGCGTCTCACGCATGTCTTTTGCCGCGCAAACGAAACAGTGTGAAAGGCATCGGCGTTTGCTGTGTGTCATTTTCAGTATTACAGAATTCCTGGGCGGGAAAAGTTGTACGCGTCTCGAGCGACGCAACACGCCACATACTCTAACGCACCTTTTTCCGACTCATTGCCGTTACGAGCATCCGGCAGCGGGGAAAAATCGCTTTCAAAATGCGCGCACACAATTGTTGCACATTTAGGCGCGCAGTAGTCAGCAGCGTTCGTTTTATAGGTGTTTAATGTATTTTTTGCGCCCAAAACAACAAGCACACTCAAGCACACATTTCTTCACACCGACCGACTAAGGCAGTCTAGAGGGTTACAGCGTGTGTGATGCATGAGAATCTTGCCTTCAAGTCGCGCTTGTCGACAGCAAAACTTTATCCTTTTTGTTTCTGTCTTGGCTGTTTGTGCAAGTGAAAAGTGTGACGCAGTTTTCGGCTTGTATTTTACTGTGAACAATAAAAAGGTTTCAGAAATTGTAACCGTTACAACGATTAATGCAGTTCGTTAGATGATGGGAAATGCATTTTTTTTTTTGGTTGATTTATCCGAAAACCACAAGCAAGAAAGAGATGTAATGCGCAACGAGTTAATGTATAACACATTTTTCAGTTTCATTTTGCAACAAACGACACCAAAAACCAAAACCCCAGCGCAATAGGGGTTGGAAAAAACCCCCTAACGCACATAACCAACAAACGAAGCAGGAGAAAAAGGGGCATAAAGGGATGCAGTTTTCGTGATAAATTCTCCTTTTTTGCGTTTAAAACTTTTTGGGATTTTTGTGAGAAAATCGGTTGAAAAATTCGGTTTTCTACTCATTTACCCTAGCACAAAACGCTACTGCAGCGGTACGCAAAAAAGGGGATTAATCATGCATTACCAGCTGTGTGTGTGTGTATATTTTTTTGAATTCTTCGTTCTATCATCCTCGAAATTCGAGAGGCAAATTGAGGTGTGTGAGAAAGCGGTACAATTTTTTTCCATTTTTTTAGTGAAAAAGAAAATCGAGAACAAAACAAAACAAATTCCACCGTGAAGAGGTACTCTCTTCCGGACACACAGCTCATAACAACAACTGTCATATTTGGCCGTATTGTGCCTGATGCCTAAGCAACAAAATCTACGCAATATCGAATCACGGCGAAGAATGCCGTTATTTCTAAACAACGAAACAACGTAAAAGAATTCCACTTTTCGGTTTTCGTTCCGACCGAAAGGTATGGAAATGCAACGAAAATGCATTAAAGCCACGGAAGGATGAAGAATTTTTGACGCATCGCATAGAAGAAAAAAATATTATTAATGAATCGAGCATCATCGAGAAGGTTTTATGAATGAAGGATCGCCGGACGAGAACGGAGAATCATCATAAGTGAGACAGGCTTCCCTTTTGTTCGATTGCGTTTCGAGTGTGTATCGGCAAAGGGAAATACGGATACGTACGGATTAAGGTTTCTAGTTCTGAGTTCGGTATATCCTTGAGAATAGCGGCTCAAGTAAGCTCCAGTCGACAGAAATAAGGGAACATTAGGACATTAATGTATGCATCTTTGAACGGCTGTGATACGAAAAACTACATGAACATACTCAAATTGCTCAAGAACTTTGCTATTTGGCTGACAGATTTTGAGCCTTAGCTATCAATTGCTATTCTTTGATGGATGATGAAATAATCAATTAAGTCCTTCCTATAAAGTTTTCCTAGTACAATCTATTAAACGCTAGTGAAGTTACTTGTGAGACTCTTCGATCGATGAAACGATGTCCACATTCATAACTCTACTGTTCACAAGTGACGTCTATCGTTTATTTTAAGTGATTATTACATGGGCGGCGTAGTCTCAGAGTTTTGTAAAATAATTTTCAACTTGTCCAGAATATTCTTTAAAGTTTAAACGGATTTACTTGCTACATTAAAGGAATTCTTCAACTCTGTTCAGTGCCCGGAATCTGTCGCCTATGTGATGACTCTCTTTTGAAACGATACATTAAGCAATAGTAATTGAACAGTAGAGTGCCTCACTGGTTGTCATTGTTTGGCCTAGGGATATAACTCATATCATGAACAAGTATTCAATGACACTTTCTCGTCTATCTTATCTACCTATCTTCTTTCTTAGATCTTAAACCTCGAGAGGACTTGACCTGCCCATTCTGGCTAGTTTGTCCTGCGTTCTGCCATTGCAAATGTTGCCTAAACTCACGAGTTCTTGATCTCCCATTCTTGGCATCCTTGACTGATGCGAGGTAGATTCTTATTTCGCAAAGAGTACATACACCAACTTGAAATTTCCTTATTGAAGAGCTCTTTGTCTGCCATTTCCATATGCTATGAGACCTCTCCATTTACATCTTCACAGTTGCATTTACAACTACTTGGTCTAATGCAGTGATGTCAAACGTACAAAAGCCTTTGCAAGTACGGTTTGTGGGCGAACATCCAAGAGGTCAGTCTTGCCATGACTTTGGCATTAAAATCTTACAGAGTCTTGTTGCAATTTTCAGTTTCAGAGCATCGGAACATTGACAAAGCCCTGTGACTGATCATAATCCCACAAGAAAAAGTCTAACAGGGCTAAATCCCACTCTCTTTGATAAAAACTGTTATCAACTCCTCGCGACTTGGTAGTTTTCTCATATATTGTTACTGTCCTAAATTTATTGCATACATTTTATTTTTAGAAATAAGCCTAAACGCTCAAGTCGAGCATATGAAGTGCTCCAAAAGCTAATCGGCAAGCTCACAGCGTAGTCTATGATAGTTAAGCTTAACCACCTAGGGCAATTGGATCATATGCCACACCTTAGTTAGGCTATAACCTTTCTAGTCTCCGAATTTAGGAACGGCTATATTCATGGCAAATCTTAGGGGCAGTTCAGTTACCTAGAATTTGTGCGCCATATTGCAAAGACTCCTCTCGGCAAGGCTATTCTTGTGAGCATCAAATGGGCGAATTGCTACGAGATGTTGCTCACGAAGTACATTTAGTGGCAATTTGTTTTATACATACCTGCACGTCTTGTTGGATGATTTAACTTTTCTTGGTGAGTTGGAACGATAGACTGTATAAAAATATGAATCCAATCAAATCAACTGTCAAAATGAGAAAATATTTAGTGAAACGTCCCCGTTAGTCAATCGTCTCGGCAAACCTTTGTGGGCCGTATTGAAAGGACTCGAGGGCCGCTTCCGGGAACTTCGTTCGTTGTTTGATATGATTGACAAATTAATACCATAAGGCAACGTATGCATCATGTTGACAATAAATTACATTCTATTCCACTTTTTATTCACTTAACGATCAAGCCAAGTCTGTCTCTGCAACACATTTCTCAAGTCTCGGCCCCTTGACGTAGGCCGTACAAATCGCGGCAAATCATGACATGATTGCGGTATTAAAAAAACACACCCATTCTGGAGGGATGCCCCGAACACAACGCACAACACTAACCCTTGACCCTTGTTTGTCTGTTGCCATCGTTGATGGAGAGGATCATTTCCCTGTACCATTCCCATGAATTATGCTAATCGGTCTGCATATGAGCCCCGTTTTATTCAAAAACCACTGTCAAGGGAAGCGGGAATTATGATTGAAACAAAAGCAAATTAATGCATTACCATTAATGCAGCGAAATGATAAAGTGATTAAAGTTCCACCTTTTTCTTTTCGTTTTTGGCTCAAATTAATCTAAGCGATGTTGCTGCGAACGTGCTACCAGCCAGGTGGTGTTTGAATTTCACCATCAAAAATTCGATTTGCGGTTACTGTGAGGCCATCAGAGGACCAGCATCGACCACTGAGCGGATGAGCTTTTTTCCGTTTTCCGGGCCAATAATTCGTTTATAATAATCCACCACTGTAACTGGCCAGGTTTTTCGTCGATTTGATGACCGGGTTGTGATGCTTAACACAACCGAGAAAGAAAACCTCGATTAAGACCTTTAACGAAAAGCCTTAAATGGGTGGTTTAGTAACGGGAAAGCTCGGTGGTCGGAAATAGCAAAGAAAAAACACAAAAAACGTACAAACAGACACACATACCTTCAGGTAGGAAAACGGAGGAAAATTAGCATAAAATTTGAAAATGTAGTCATGGAACAACATCGCTTTAGCTATTCGTTGTTTTACCATTCTTTCCATTCCAATCTCACGGGCAAAAACACAAGAAGAGGAGGGAAATTTTATGAAAATCATAATATTTATGAGCGCACCCCTGTTTTAATGCTGCTTAATGTTTAATTGCTTATTCATTTGAAGTGGACCGGTACGCTCGATCTTTAAGCTCAACGATTCAATCCTCATTCGAGTTTTATTTGTGTTTTCTGTATTTCGCGTGCACCTTGTAAACGGAGTATGAAAAATGATCGCTCTAGATGGGAAGCAAATAATGGGGAATTTGGGTAAGAAAACAAACCCAAACCATGGGCAACATTAAGCCTTTTTGCATAAGATAATTAAGCTACCACTAAGTCGAGCACGATCGTTCGAAAAAGAGCCAACATTTTTGCAGCATTAGATCCACGATAAGAAGGGATAGCGCACAATCGGTTGATGGATTTGGGCGCTTGTTTTTTTTGATAAATAATTTCCATTACAAGTGGATCACAATTGAACACAACTTTTGCTGCTGCTGTTGCGCCGAAAAACAATTAAAATAAACAAGTGTGAGCGAAGCAGCTGGCCTTTATGCAAGTTAAAACACACAAACACGAGGTGTCGTAATTGATTGCCCACCTTCGTGCGGAGGTCACGAAGCTCTCTGGTCCGTTTGCGTGTTGTGTTGCAGCAGCTCCTTATTTTAAATAACATTTTGCGCTCAACCACCGAGAAAAATTAACGCCAGTGTTTTTTTTTTCGCATGTCCTCGTCATTTTCTTCGATTGCATAATCCCAGCTCGCTCACCGAGACCAAATTTTCAACCTCTTCTGTAACGTGTAAAAAATTTGCACATCTTGAAGTCTTTATAAATCGCCCAAAAACGCAAATCTCTCAGATCTTTCTCTCTCTCGGTTAGGCCTATTGAAGGGAAGTTTTTCCGTTTTACGTAGATGCATAGTAGCTCCATTTATTAATCATATGGAAATTATGACGGCACTATCTACAAGGTGCGCGTGCGTAAAACGGTTCGAAAGCATAATCCCACCGAGCGGGCACTGATTAATAGGAATCTACGGAACCCCTCGCGCAAAACTTAAGCTGCATAACGAATGGAAAAGACAAGACAAGTAAAGGCCAAGTTTTAACCACCCATAATGTAAACAAGCGAATGAAACAAAAAAAAAAGCAACGATGGTTGTTTGGTCCATATCCAGCCAGCAGTTACTTGGCAGCCGAAATTTCCGGATAAGCATTCAAATGTGGTACTCGCCGAGGTCGTTCAACGGTTATCTAATTTGATTTTAATTTCAAGATAGTAGCGATGTGCGTTTTCGGTAACGAATTTCCCGATTTGCTACCAGAAGTCGTCTAACCCATTCACGAAGATGATTTTCCCGCTTTTTCCACCAACAGTCGGGCAAATAGAATTCCCTCAGACCAGACGTCACTGGAACTAACGACCACGTTTAGTTCCAGTTGGGAGCGGAAAATATAATCCCTTTGCCTGTGTCACTGGCGCGCGGACACGGGCCCCATACATCATGACGGTGCGCTTCCTCATGTTCGGGCTTAAATGCAAATGTCGCCTTCTAAACGAACACAATGTAATATTCAAATGTGATTAACTTTAAGTTTATCTTCGTTTTAATTTAATGAGCAACCTGCTGCTGCTGCTGTTGCTGCTGTACGGTGCACGGAACACTTCAAGCAGCTGTGTGTTTCTGGGGTTCGTGGGTGAAGAAGGAAGAGGGAAAGCACGAAGGCTCGCAGGTTACGGCAGTGGTGGCTGTCTGTCTGTCTGTGCCCACCCTAAGACGCAAAAATACGACAAAACAAACATGTTTCATCGTTAAGTTATTGCACGCTGATCGTATTTTATATTTCACATCTCCCTCCACTACCCTACCCATCACTATCAGGTCAACCTCCCTCCCCCCGCGCCCTCCCTCCTCCCCAGGAAAACACATGATGGGTGGCCCGGTTTTTTTATTTTACTCTTCATAATCATAATTATAAAACATTCACGCGAACGCCAAACCGGAGACCCGAGAAGTTAAATGAGCCAAACCTGACCTGGGCCAAACATTGTTTGGCGGGGTGTTTTAGTTGTGCCGTGTGGCGAAACCGAAACCTCGGCCCACCTCGGGTGTAAATAAGGGTGTTGCATAATTAAACGGCTAAAATGCAAATCGGCAAATGGAAAGTGAAAACCTCGCGATCGTGATGCAGCGATGGCCTAGAAAAAATGATGATCGATGGCAAGTCCTGTCAAGTGGCGGGCCTTAACAATGTGATCTGTGATAATTCTGGATTTGGAATGGAATTTTTCGGTCCCAAAGGACCTCTACAAGCCCTCATTGTCAGTAGGGCTCATCACCGTGGGACGATTTTGGGTTCGACAAAAAGGTTCCTTCTGGCTGCTTAGATGCAGGCAAATTACGCGATCTTGTTTCCTACACAGGTTAGAAAAGGAACGAGATGCAGTCTTGTGATCATTATACACAGACTCCTCACCGGAGGGATGCAATCGCTTACAGAGTGCCTAATGCAGAGCGCAGGTAGGCAAAAATTGGGAAATAGAAATGAAAACCGGACAATGTCCCTTCGTACTGAACCTTTCCTACCATGCATGTTTTTAATTTTGGGACTTTTTACACACAAAATGCTTTCTTTGCCGAAGATTTTAAAGCTAAAAAGGAAGAGAGAAAAAAATGCAATCGCATAGAAATGCATCCAGACAACGGCCAACCAACAAAAAAATGTAAGTAATTGCGTAGGGATACATTGCAGTGACACAAAGCGTTGCGAGTTGAATAGTGTTGATTGTGACAGGACTTAGAATTCGTCGGAAAATCTTTACAACTCGTGGGAAACTTTCAGAATCGGGTACGACGTTTTTTTCTGTTGTTGGGATTGGCTTCAGTGGTCAGCAAATTAATTACGTATGCTTTTGTTGGCAAAGGTTTGAACGGAAGCAATGTTTACTTTAAAGATTGTTTTATTGAATTTGAGGAAGTGATTTCTGAACTTCCAGAAGAAATTAATAACATCAAAATTTGATTGCGATCTGTTTGGCTCACTTTCAATGTTTAATACGTACTGGGTTAATAACTAGGTCTTCAAGGTCCTGGCCAGCACTGCTATGACTTTAAAGTCTTTTTATTATGCAACAGATGTACAGCTCTGCAGATATATACGAGATTCGAAGTGCCGAGGATCAAGTCAATAGTATATCTTCTCTCTAACCAGCTGTGAGCTGAATATTTTGCAGCTTTTTCTTCTTCTTCTTCTTCTTGACTCTCCAACTTCGAGAGGTTTTTCGCCTGTCATTTCTGGCTTGTAGCCAGCCAGGATCAAAGCATAAACGAACTTAGATAACGCTGCAAGCCCTCAAGGTACTCTACGAGTCTAGTGTAACAGTCGCGAGTAAGTCTTCAAATCCATTTCTGTAGATTGTATAAAATTCGCCCCGTACATTTCTTTCTCGGATAATTGGACTGATGGGTCCTGGGGCCCGAACTCCTTAAGGTGCCCTTGTACAAGGACTTCGTGACTTTCCTACCCTTTGATACGATGTCTCCTCTTGGCCGCTGTCGCTAACGCTGTTAATGGCTATCTATGGCTTATGAGTCTCAAACTTCTTTTATTCTTAGAAACTGACCATAGCTGGATAGTGAGTCCTGTGTAAGGTCTAGACCAGCCGATCCACATACTCCTGTAAAAATTTGAACTACAACCTCGAAAGGTTATTGCCTGCTATTCCTGGCTAGCTTTCCTTGATTTATTTACTCGTTGCTTATAATCAGTCCTGCGTATAGGAAGACAGTCTGGTAGGATTCAATCCCCGGTCCTGCTGTCTGAATACCGACGCCTCTTCTGTATCTACCATCGGACAATTCCAGTTTTTAATCTCTATGCCTGAAAATTTAATATACTCTAAGAGTCTACCCTAATAGAGGTGTTCTCCTTGCAAGTAATTCTCCAAACGTCCGTTAATTTAGAATCTACTTGCCAAAATAATGGAGTCTTTATCGTTTGTTGGATGACACTGGTCGGAGAATCTACCTTACCTTGCCGACTCACCAAACCTCTTGATGTTGTATGTACTCGGTGAACTTGCCTGCGTCCTTGCTAATGACCTAACCAGCTCTAAATTGTTCTAGACATGATCAGATTACGGAGAACACTTTCTCTGCAGGAAAATTTATTCAAATAACTTTTAGTAGCTCGCATGATTTAAGGTATTTAAGGACACATGCCTAGGATACCTCTAAGAGTCATGTCATGCTTTCCAACCTAGCAGTATCTCTTCTCACTTATCTTACATAAAATCCATATGAACGTCTAGGCAGCACATCTTCTCCACCATTCTAATGCATTCGAATGCATTCGTACCGTAACGGTTCCTATCCCGGCGGCAGGGATAACGTTCCAAACAGCATGGCAGCATTCGCGTAACGGTGCATTAGGTTTGCAAATCGAACCAACTGTAAAGCCCGAAACCCGAAGACGGGGTAACCGATCGGGGTAAAACAAAACAGTAAAATCCGCGCCATCTGTACAGCGGACCGGAAGAGTGTACGCGTGTGCGCCGGCTCCACGAACGGGCTGCAACAGAGATGCGAGTGCCGCACCAGAAGGGAGGGTGATTGCACCGTCCTAACGGGATGCAACCGTGTGCCGCCTGTCCCACCGAACACGGAAAGAGAGAGTTATTTGCCTGTTTGCCTTACGGTGACTGCAAACTTCAGGCGTGGCCTTTCGATTTCGGTAGCATCCGTCACCGTGGTCGACGTGATGATGCTTTTTTTTTTAAAAAAGGGATGAAAATGCATTCATCCCCTGCGTTTTTTTTTGGTTTGTTCCTCTCGCACACGCACACCGCGGGCATGATGCAGCATACTTCCGCTCGTTTTTTGTTGCTGTTAGGCCCGGGGTTTTGATGATTTTATCTAAATCTGACGGATAATTTAATTTGCTTTTTGCTTCGCTTTTTAGCTTGGATTTTCATTTTCGTTTGTTCGTTCGAATTTTTCGCTCAGCAGAAGGTTAACGGTGCTTACGCTGGCGATCCAGACGACCGAGAACTAGAAGCTTCCTTGAACGCTACAAACGCCACCTATGCATGCATATTCAGCACAAAACGTACACACAGGCCAAACAAAAATCGTTATCCAAAGTGAGTCCTGCGGGCTTTTCTGCTGCCGGTGTCGCTTGGATTTTCATTTTCGTTTGTTCATTCGAATTTTTCGCTCAGCAGAAGGTTAACGGTGCTTACGCTGGCGATCCAGACGACCGAGAACTAGAAGCTTTCTTGAACGCTACAAACGCCACCTATGCATGCATATTCAGCACAAAACGCACACACAGGCCAAACAAAAATCGTTATCCAAAGTGAGTCCTGCGGGCTTTTCTGCTGCCGGTGTGTATTTTGTAAAATTTATCGCTTTTTTCCACAACCCTTAAAAAAAGCACATCCGTTTTCCCGAAACCCGGCGACCAGGAGCGGCCGATCGGTTTCACGAATCGTTCACCTTCATCTGGCGGGTTTAGTGCGTATATGTACCAGTGAGCCCGACAACGGCGCGAAACAACCTAACAAAAAAACACACACTCGAACGAGCTCGAGGTTCGGTTAAATGTTTTATGTAATATCAGCCACATTCAACGCTCGGCCTGGGGTTCGCCGCATGCTGTCACGCTATGTATGTTTCGCTATTTTCCACTCCTCGTATGTGTGTCTGTGGATTGGGTCGTTTTTATTCAATTCACTCCACACCGGCTGCTTTTTATCGATGGATGGTATTTCTTTTCCACCTTTTTGGGCACGAGAGTTTTCATGGTCGTTTTGTGTCAATTTCGATTTGAGTGTGTTGAGGGTTAAGTGTACGGGGTTTGCATTTCTTCGCAACGCATCATTCGTTTTTTTTTTTGTTGGTCGGATGTGCTCGATCGACTGCGCGATGGAAAACGGTACGGACTACGAGGATGTGAAGTTTGTTACTGTAAATGCGCGATTTAATATACTTTTGAAGCTCATTAAACTCAATTACATTCGCCTCTTCTCAACTTGTGCTGCTCGAGTTGCAGACTGTTCGGAGCGCGCGTTATATGCAAGAAAGTGAATAAATCTTATTTAAACTCCCCTTTTGCTATCGCCATTCTGTCCTGTGCCGGCTCTATTAAACGCTTGAACTTCGCACAGCACACAACATCAGGTAATAATTGTTAATCACACTCACAAAAATGATTCAACCTTCTTATCGCGCCAAGGTGTGATTCATGCGGTGTAACGCAGCACGTGTTTTTGTTGGGGCGCTCACAAACTCATTTCGATTCGAACATCTCACTACACGGTGCCGTTAAACGCCATTGCACGTTGGTATAAAGGGTGGACAAAAATCCAAAAAACTACTAAATAAAATAACACTTCTCTTTAAATTACATAATTGAGAAGAATTGAATGATTAAATTCTAAAGTTAGAAAGAAATTAGTTAGACTTGAATTTAATTGGGTTTTGAGCGAAATTGAACGAAAAATGAACAAAATTTCCAAGGTTAGATGCTGAGTTATCCTTAAATCCTTTCATTTATAATATCGAGGGACTTTCGCAGAATTTTCTTTTTTGAATCGAGAAATAAACAGATTAAAACTAAATTTGAATTTTTGTTTGCCTGTTAAATTTTAGAAGACTTTTAATTATAATTCAATAGGAATTTTTCGAAAAAGGAAAGAGTTTAAAACAAATTTATGCATGTTAAACTAGAGCTTGTAAACTCATTAGCAAGGATTTCTTCAGTATTAAGATGAGCAAAAATCATAGAATTATACATAACGATCCCATGCAGAAGATCATGCTGTGACAGTTAAGTCATTCCGGTCATAAATATGGAGGCACGTGAGTTCAAGTTACATTGAAAAATACTTCAAGAGCTTACTAAATTTATGTATTTACCTCCTACCCGAATATTTCATCTTTGTGACGTCCCATGGTTGGAGTAAAATCGATACCCTTTACTGACGTGTTAAGGCCTGGAACAAATAGGAGATATTAAAAGATTCTTTTTATTATGTTTAAATTAAGGTCATTTATCGGATATATTACTGCATGAGCATCTTCAAATAAGCTTTGCTTCTGTAGATTTGTACGCAGAGGCACATGATACGTAGTCGAACATAACATAAATAGACTACATTTGTCTGAAATTAAGTCCGATAACGCAAAACATACAACAACTCTCGAGATCTGAGGGCTTTCTTTGGTGCCGACTAAAGAGCGAAGCATATAAGATGCATCAATAAAGTTGTCCAATAAAGGTGTAAAAAATACGATGGATCTGTATATTACATTCTTCCAAGAGAGTGTAAACTTACTGCATATCGAGAGAGTTTCTGCTGGATCGCTTCTACACGTGCCGACCATATTCCTGCAGAATATGTGATTAGAGCTGCGTATTATATATTTATATACCTCGCTAAACTTACAACGAATTCAGACACAATACACATTGAGACTAGGGCGACCCGGTGGTATATGCGACAGCGGCGCCAATCTTCACACGGCAGGACCGGGGATCAAGTCTCATCTGGGCAGTTCCTCCATAGTGAGGACTGACTATCCAACTATGCGGTAACAATAAGTCTAGCAAGCCAAAACTGGCAGGCATGACCTAGGAGGTCGTTAGACCAAGATAGAAGAAGAAGACACATTGAGAATATATTCAAATTTTGTATTAAAACTACCAACTAAAATGACAAAATTTGTATCAAAAAATATTCTTTAATATAAAGAAAATAATTGCTTCCTGTGTTTGAATTGAATTTCAATTGGATTACAGTCAAGTTTAAATGTTACAAGGTGTCTGAAAAGAACTAGTAATGTTCGAGCCATTTTCAAACGATTCTTAACAAAAAATGGGCATTTTATAGACTGCTGAAATCATTTTATTATGTTTAAAAAATTGTCCAGTTGTACATGTAATTTGCCAAGTTCCTATTCCAGACGTTAACATTTCATAGCTATGGAACCACCATTGTATCTTGACAGGCTTTTGGCATCTTGTGGAACTTTGTTTTTTAAATGTTGTTTTTTTAACACCAAATCTGATACTAAATTTTGTTCTGTCACTTACCCACTGTGGTGGCATCGTTGATCCCATCGGACCATAATACGCTAGCATTAAAAAAAAAAACACCCGCACGCGGATTACCTAACTCGCACACACACACACACACCCGGGGCTCTTATCAAAATTCATTGCTTGACAACGGTTACAAGCGGTATGTGTGCTTTCGGGTATGTGTTACCCATTCGGAAACACATCCCATTAAACGATGATGATGTGTACGAGTTTTGCCACGGTTCACTCGGCACCAGCGAACGATCAGCTCCCCGTGTGCTGTATATTGATGTGTGTTAAAATTGTTTCAACCCAAATGAGACAGATATCATGGTTTAGACTGGCCAACACACCCGCCTTCATGAATATCTTCTTCTTCTTTTTTTTTAGTTTTATAATCACAAACGCACGCATGAACTGCTTACAGTTGCTAATTTATGTCGAGCAATCGGTTTTCGGATCGAGCAGCGGCGGCAGCTTCTTTTTCTAATCGTCTTAAGTGTTTTTATCAAAAGTTGGTTTCCGTTTTATGAGTACAATTATTACCACCGCGAGCATGAGCATCGCCTAAAGGTTAACTCCAGTCAGGTGTGTGTATTAAAAGTCAGTGTATCCGTTGGATTTGTTGGCCGTTTTTTTTTTTTGGTCCCACTACTTGCCTCGTCATTGCCATTGTGAGTGCAGTGGTTTTTTTTTGGCGATGAAACGTTGGATGAGACTAATAAACACTAGCTTTCACTGTGTGCGATAAGCGAGCGATGGGTTGTTTTGCAAAAATTAATAATACCACGCACAATAACAAACCGAACCTGGCCACTTTGGCTAAGCGCCGTGTCTTGTCACTTTATGACACTGAAGCAACACGGCCACGGCCGTCCGTTGTGCATGAGCTGGCCCCACCAAAGAGATCGACACGATCCTCGAATATTCCGCGGCGCGATGGTTTTGCGATGGTTATAAATTTATTTAATTTATTATTACCGGATCAAGGGGTTCAAACGCTGTGTGTCTTGTGGCCAATTAAAAACTCCACCTATGCCCCGGGGGTAAAAGCAGCGAGAAGGATGCTCTGAATCGCTAATCGACCGCATGTTTTTGCAGCTTCGGGTTTCGATGCGTAACCCTTTCTTGCGATCATTGCGATCCGTTAGTTTGTCACGTGCGCGCGCGTGTGCGTTTTGTTGCGTTACGGGCACGAGCGCGCCATTATGCCACAAAGAAAAGCCCGCCACGGAACAGGGCAGCAAAGAAAGAGGAAGGGTTTCGAAGGTTTCGTCCCTGTTTTTGGTTATTAAACCCGATCGAATGCTTCCGTTTTCTATCGATCAAAGATCGTTCGCTAGGTTACAACCCCCGGGAGTGAATCCAGAACCTTGAACGGACGAAACGGTCATAAATTACACGATCCTTCTCTTCCGAAACCCTTGGTACAAGCGTGTGTCATCTTCGAATGGCACGAGGGCAATTGTGATCCTTTATCGGGCTCGTGGTTAGTTGAAGTCATCCGGACCTTCGAGGTATATAGTGCCCCGGGTTCTCTGGTGTGTGTGTGTGTGTGTGTTAGGTAAAGGGGCTTTGTCACGCTTCGCAAAACCGACGAAAGGGTTTCCGGACGCACAATCCCGACACGATCCTTTCCTTCAAAACGATCCGTTTTTTCCTCGCTATTATTAAGCGCGCGCGTGCACCATCACACAATAACTTTCGATCGCAAAAGAAAATGAAGCTGCGAGCTGCAATTCAATGAGCTCTGGCCCCAAGAACCACCACGCACGAAAGTGAAATCGAAATTTTTCGGGCTCATATTGCTTCAGATGGTGCACGGCTCGGCTGTCAGCTTAGGTAAGGCAAGGTAAAGAAAGAAAGATATAATGTTAAAGATTTGTATTAGAAGTTGCTTAGAAGCAGAGTTTTTTTTTTCGTTGGGAGATCCTTTTTCTCTGTCAAGACACACAATCGCAAAGAAAGGATAGAAATTAAGGTGTACAATTCATCGAATCTTTTCACCGATTGGTTAAGGGTTTGCTTGGTGCGTTTTATTCACGCTTCCAAACGAGGATTCATTTGGGACGATCGTCTGGTGGGTGACCTAAGCAAGCCGAGATCTGCCGAGACTGCCAGCTTTATTACGCGCTTCCCTTACCGTGTCTTCATTTCGTTAGGGATCTCGCAACGGAAATCTGCGCAAGATGTTTCCAGCCTTTCCAGGGCCCGCTCCGGTGTGAGGGATTTAACCTTCCCTTTCGTTGGTGTGTCACGTGGGTGAGTAAAGCGCAAAAAAACGGGTAGCAATTGTTCGGCAACCGATTTTTGACGCTCACCAACCCGTAGATAATTACGGACATTTGGCATTTGATAGTAGGGGACCTCTGGAAAAAAAAGGGAAGGATTAGCTGTGCACCGCCGAACGTCTTCGTATGTGTCTGGGAGATCGAGAGATTAAGGATGTTTGTTAAATTACGTTTGCGCCATTTTTCGGGGCGACAACTGCGACAGTAGTGTCGCCGCACACATACGATCGCTATTCGATTGAGAGTGTCTTCGGTTTTGTTGGCTCCTGTTTCCTTTTTTTTCGTCTATCCTTCTATTAATCCAGAAAAAGAAATCAGGACACACTCTTAAGGAATTGCCCTTTCGCGTGTGTGTGTGTGTGTGTGTGTGTTTTGCTCCAGCGTTCCATAAAATATGAAACGTTCAAATATTGAAATTAGAAAATCAAATATTGATACTTTCATTTTGGACAAATAATGGAGAACGAGCAACGGAAACAATGGTGCCCGATGCCCCCACCAAACATGTCGTGACGGTGAACGAAACACTGAAACCCCTATGGCACTACAATCACTAGCGAAGCTACCAGGGCACACACACACACACATACAGTTGATTGATTTGATTTTGTTTGAAAACTCCGCCAACGCTCGCCGAGTGCTCGCCGAGATGATGATTTGCGATGAGCTGGCTCCCGAAGAACGGTTCTAAACAACAAAACCGGCGAACAAACAGACCGTACACCGGACCAAATAACATCGGCTCCGATGCGATGCAAGGCAAACAAGTGGGTACGGGAAAAATGCTACATTTTTCACCGGAACCGGAAAAGCATGCCAGAAAAGCATGGGAAGAAATGCGGGTAGGCTAACGAACGTCCGTGTTTTGTGTCCGGTGGGATCGGGAAACAGAAGGAGGAGCGGGGATTGGAGGAAACCTGCAGCAAAAGGAAAGAAAAATGGACCAAATGAAATTTTCCATTTTCTACTCTTTTATGTATGCGGGCTTATATAATGTATAAAATAATAATAAAAATCATCCATTCCTCTACTGGGCATCCCCAACGATGGAAAACTCTCCACTGGTGGAAAGGGGGGAAATAAAAAAACTTTTCCACCCAGCTCAAGCTCAAAGGCGGGATGTGTGTGTGTGTGTGTGTCTCCCCTTTCACGCCACACGCCACAACGCTCCCCGTTTTCCTTCCCGCCCTAAGGTTCGCTATAAGAAGCTCCATTTTCTTCCATTTCGTATCCTGGCCACGATTTCCCATGCTCCCCCTTGTCATTTACCGTCCCCCAATCGCCCAGGACGAGAAGCACATAGAATATACAATTTCATATTTTATCATAAAAAGGCGTCCAGGGGCGCCCGTTGTGTTCAACCAGGGTGCTCAGCACACTTTGTGATTGGCTTGAAAATTTTCACCAATCCGATTTTGATTTTTCCTCGCAGACACACACGCTGAAACGCTTGCGTAAAAAATACCGCACACCACTACATGCATGCAACACACACACAACACACAGGTAGACGGGACACGGGCCACGTGACGAGTCATCCAATTTGAATAATCGGGTTGCTGAGCACGAGCCTTTTCCCGTTGCGTTCGACGTTTTATGTGCATTGATTTACATAGAGCGTAGCGTGTGTGTGTGTGCGCGCGAACACGGGCACATACAAGAGTGGCAGCGGGTTAACAGGAAAAAAAGGACCACTCCCGTGAACCCGCCCCGCCATTGCTTTTAATACTTATGCGCGAGTTTTCACACCCTTTTTATGCTCGTGTTTAAAAAATCCTTCTATTTCCACCATCGCGAAACTCACACACAACCGTGATATACCGAAATATGTAAAATGTTTGGTAGCGCTCGCACACACATTCGCAGGCGTTGCGGTGTTGTGGTGGCGGGACAAAAGAGACACACAAAGGCCAAACCGCCCCCTTTTATTCACAGTCAGCCGTGTTTGTGTGTTCGGGTCGCGTGCAGGCTCGAGTTTATGCCCTGACATTCAAATATGTTTGTGCGGTGTACCCCAGTCCCCCCCCTCCATTTCACAGGGCGGTTTTTCCACCTTCCCCATCCTCGCTTTTCTCCCCGTCATCCCTTCGTGCGGGCCTGATGCTTTATCGATCCAACCAATGGATGGCGCGCATGTCACAACGCAGTTTTCCATTTCAAAAGCAATAACGAGCAAAAAGCGACGGCATCACCACCAAGTATCCAGCGAAGTTTTCACACACAACACCCCAGAGCGAGAGAGAGAGCGAGAGAGTGTGCTTTTGTGTGTGCGAGAGACAAGAAGCGAATCGTACCGGTTCCTTGGATGTGGTGGACCTGCCAGGACTGTTGGTGAGGTGGTTCACTTTTATTGTTATCACGGTCGTCGTCGTCGTCGTCGTCGTCGCTGTCGGGTTTCGTATGTGTATGCAGAGCGAAGCGAACAGAGCGAACCTGTACATAAATGGTTGGAGCATATGTGCCCGGACGTTGTAGTTTAAATAGGAACTTTACATTTCCATTGTAAACATACACATACAGAAAAAGGGACGATAACGCACGCGAACAAAAGGACCGAACGAAGCGGGCGAACCTTCGATTACTAATGAAATTCTGTAATCACCCAAAGTTTTATTCCCACCACTCACACACACACACACAGAAAAACAACCAAGCCCAACCGTTTAGCCGGTGAGCTTAGTGACAACCCCAATAGTCCTAGGTCATGTCGTGGCTCTCGCTTGTCATACCAAACCGTACCTTTCAATGCTTTGTTTTAGCTCCCGCAAGATTTACCGCACGGACTTTAAGTTGGTGAAAGGACCTCACCAGCTTCTGCGCTCCCACTTCCTATACCCTCTCGGCATATTTTTGCACCTGTTCCGCACATCGCCAAGCAGCAACACTTTACATAACATCAACGCTTGCGAGCATTGAACGAAGGAAAAATTCGCACTTGATATTGATTTTTCGCTTTGTTTTATCTCTCTCCCTCGTTTCTTGCTGCACAGGTAAAGTTTGGCTCAACAATGAAGCTCAATGGCATCACCCGATAGCGATGGCGTACAAGAATTATAAGCATTATACACCTTTGTTTCCGTGAAGCTAACACCATAAAGTTCAACAGCTCTCGCAACAAAGATTTCTTTAACCTCATCCATACACGCATCCTTTCTGCACTATTTTTCATCACCTTTGCTCATTCGGTTCGGAGCAGTGAATTGAAGGACAAACACGCCATCAAGCCGTTCCGGTATCGATCTGTGCGTCGCTCGAAGCAAGCAGTCGAGTAAGAGAAGCCGCAGACGAACGCCAGACACGAACTGGGGGCGAACGTTATTAATGAACTAGAGGGGCACAAGAAGCAAAACGAATTAACAGCTGCAGCCGGCAGCAAGGCCGTGTGTAAGGATGGCCTTTCTCTTGCGCGTAGGGCGAACAAGCAAAAAGCGCGTAAAATGTTCCTGTTTCTGGATTGATACTTGCCGCCGTAGTCCTTTCGGCCGACCACGGTCGGTCAGTTTAATCACGTCAATGACGAGACAGTCGGGTTGCGTTGCTGACTGAGGGAAGAAAGTAGAAGACGATGATGATGGCGTCACACCTTTAGCCAAGTGGCCGATGGTTTTCTGCCAAGACGATGACGCTTTCCTGTTCGTGGTTTTGGGTGATGGAATTCGAGGTTATATCGATTGGACAGGTTACACCGACAGGCAGTCTTGCGAGCATTGAACGAAGGAAAAATTCGCACTTGATATTGATTTTTCGCTTTGTTTTATCTCTCTCCCTCGTTTCTTGCTGCACAGGTAAAGTTTGGCTCAACAATGAAGCTCAATGGCATCACCCGATAGCGATGGCTCCTGGGCAACCGTCAGCACCGGTAGTTCCCACCGGACCACCGCCCCTGTCCACAGCAGCACCACCCCCACTAAACATGTCGATGCCACCCGTTTCCTCAATGGCTCTGCACACCTCGCCGCACCATCAACAGTCCCTGTACCTGAATCCGGCCAGCCTGATGAGCCTACGGGATATGATGCTCCAGAGTCCGGCCGGGTTAAGTCTGCTGAACGCAGATACCAGCGCCGGTCTAGGATTGCTGAAGCGTAGCATGCTCGAATCGCTACCCTCCAGCTCATCGCCAGCGCCGGGCTTCCCGCTGGGGATAAGCCCACTCCTCACCAGCACCTCCACCTCCACCTCCGCCAGTCCCAGTACGAATGTGACCGCCGCCACGTACAGCCTGCCATCGATAATTCCAACGACCGTTGCATCATTATCACAGCAGCAACACCAGCAACTGATCAAAAAGGAACGCGACGAATCCGACATCGAGATGGACGACCGGGATGAGGACGAACCGGACGAAAAACCGGCCAAACATCGCCGAGCACAGTCACCCCCGTTGCCGGCCCCGTTGCACCGTCCCCAGCTCTCCCTTTCGCCGTTCCGTTCATCACCGCCCAGCTCGTCCTACTATCGCACGGCAGCAGCTCAGCCATCATCGGCCATCGATCAGGGCTTACCGCATCGATCAGCGGTGGTATCGGGTGCCGTCTCCCATCAGCCACATCTCTATCACGCGACCGGCTCGGCGACATCGTCCACCGCAGCGACGGTAGCCGCGGTCCCGTCACATCAAAGGCACCAGCAACATCAAAGAGATTCCGCTGAGCGTGAGCTGAATTTAAATGCAAACCGAGCGAAAAACGATCGCGACCTGCAGCACATGCACAACCGGGACAGCCGGGATCATCCGTCACAGCCGACCAACCACCACCACCACCACCATCATCACCATCCACAGCATCTGCACCATCTCCATCCGCATCTCTCGTCGTACGCGAATTCGCGGCCCGAGCTGGAATTGTTTCGTGACCGGGAGGCGGGACAGCATCCGCACGGCAGCGGTGTACCGGCGGTGCATTCGGACTCGGACGCGTCCGAGCTCGACGATGGTAGGGCGAAAGATCGGACCGCAGCACAGCAAAGCAAGCGCAAGAACAGCGATGAGCGCGATGAGCGGCGTGATCTGCGCTTCGGTGCAATGGCGTCTAAAGTGGACCATGACGGTCGTACGAATCATGTGCAGCCGAAGAAGCAGCAGCAGCAGCAGGACCTAACGGCACGCAGCAAGTCATCTTCACCCGGTAAGTGGCCCGTTTTTTTTTGTGTGTTCCCTTTATCCACCGTGTTCGACAAGAACACTTAGGAAAGAGCGCCATTCCAAATTTACAAGTATTGCCCATGTCCATTACTAGTCCGATATATTGGGCCTCCCAGTTAAGCCGTGTTTAGGGTTGTGTCAACACAAGCTGTCGTCACAATTTATCCTCTCCTAAATCATCGAAAAACGGTCAAACAGCTAGGCAAAATGGTCGTCCCCTCGTGCCGAAGTGGACTTCATCTTTCTCTTTCACAAGCTAATGGCCGCAAGCTGGTTCTTTTTGCGGGAATGGGATATAATTTCCTTAAAATTGAGACATTCTTCCGCTTTACGTTGGCCATCGCCCAAAGAGATTTCACCTTTACACAGCCCAACATTTTATTGCATTTGATTTATGTTTCTTTTGTGGGGTGAGAGAACTCTTGCCAACACGGTGACACGCTCATTGTCAATCCAATATGGTAAATGTTTACCCACACCCCACAGCAAGTGGCCCGTCTTGAGGCAACCGAGAACACAAAACCAAAACATCGACGAAAGCAGGCCATTTTCTTGCCCTGTTGTTCCGGTGGTTGGGCCACTTACGTACGAAGAAATTGGCTACGAATCAATCACAGCGTAAATCAACCCTTCAAATTCGATTTAGGGCTCTGTCCGGTCGGTTGTTTGCTTGTCCATTGCAATCTGCCAAAACGGGGATTTGAATTTAAATCGATTTTTCTTCACTACCGGCAGGACTTTAAGACCAGACGCATTTTCTATTCTATGCCGAAATTTAATGTCATCGTCAGCCGTACTTCAACCGGTCACCAGGATTCTGGGGGCCCTGCTTACCATTAAAAGCCGATAAGAGGGTTGGAGGGTTTCCTGGATTTTGAAATTCACCTCGCTCGCCAGATTCCTTATCAATCGATAACTGCCTTTGTGCTCTATTCCGTACGATTAGCATACAGTTGAGTTTAACTAATGGCTGTCCCATACATCTTGAAAGGACCTGTTTGGAATTTCAATGTGGTCTCATACATCCTTTCGCACGTCCGCTTTAAAACCTCTGACCATTCGGAATGTCCACCAACACCCAACAAAGTCTTATCGAGTTCAAGCATATGGACCGAGCAGAGCAGAATAGGGTGAAAATCTGTTCCTTCAACCCCACGGCACGACTGGTGTGCAGGATCCATAATGAATTATAATTCCATTACTGCATGTAATGAACGGGTAAATTGATAAACTATAAACACGTTGTAAAACCCTTCCCAAGAGGGATGCGAATTCCATTCGTCCAACCCTTTTTTTATTCTCCTTGAGCCTGATGATGCGTGTGCGTCTGTAGTATCAAACCAACAAGTTCACCCCCTGGTCAAATTCCCAAACATGTCGACAACTCCCTTTCTTTCGATAAAAAATGGTCAAATACTCACCCACAACAACAACAAAAGGGGTAATCTTATGGGCACCACACAACAACCTAAAGAAACTTCCGAAAAAAAAGTAGGGTTATGCGTCCCCTTCGATACCGGAAATATCCATTCGGGGGTTTTTTCCCTAGTTCTTTCGCTTCATGCATTCACTTTTTATCGCCATTTCCAAAAGGCTGTGCTTTTGAAGTCTCTTTACATGCCCCGGTGAGTTACTTTTAAACTAAGATTATCGTTATGATAACAGCTTCCGCCGATGTTTAGGGGGCGTTTCCGCCCCTCACCCCCCGGAGGTGACCTTTCCCGTGCCTATTTGTCCAGCTCTTTGTTTAGCGCCACATCGTTGGATTTTCCTCCCTGCACGCAACGGTTCAGCTTTGTCATGCCGTTCCTGAACTGTTCGGTCCGTGCACTGTACGCTGTTTGATAGCAGCTTTGTGCCATCGATGTGACGTATCCCATAAGGTTGGTACCCTGGCTGATTACGTTCTGCAGGCTGCTGAAGTATGCGGCACTCCGAGGCACATAGTGCGGTAGCTGCAAAAAATGCATCAAAGTATTGGAAGAAATGAAGTTTGTCATGCATTTGGACAAAAACACTTGTTACTTACACTCTTCATCAGACAGGTGAGTGTCTGTGTGTTTCCCTGCGCACTGGCCAGACATTTCGATTGGATGTGACCAAACTCCTGACTGATGCGATGGACCGTCACTTGACGCACCGAAACACCGCGCGGATTTTCCATGTTCGCATTAAAGATGTCGTCACACGTTACGATCTCTTGGTTCATCTCGTCCATAAAGCGAGGCAGCCCCGTCTGCAGCTTGTCCCAACATTCTTTGGCTTTACCAGTGCAAACACCACTGTTCTGGAACGACTGGTCTACTAGATCGGTAAAGCCGTTGTACGATTTTTGCACAAAGTTTTTCAACTGGAACAGCATGTTGATGCGTGTTGATTCGAAAAATTGGAGCTGCGATGTGATGGACTCGTTAATTGCTGCCTGGAACTTGGAGATGACACCTTCGACTTTTTGTTTGAACGTTCCCGATCCTGGGGATACCTTGTTGATGTCTTTTATCAG
The DNA here is from genome assembly GCA_002091835.1 of Anopheles maculatus. Lineage (NCBI taxonomy): Eukaryota > Metazoa > Arthropoda > Insecta > Diptera > Culicidae > Anopheles > Anopheles maculatus. The sequence goes on from KZ063198.1 coordinate 66,784, forward strand.
CTTACGATAGCTGGGAAAAGCCTTGCGCGGTGGAGTTGGTGCTCGAGAGGTGACATTCAAATGGGGTTTCAGCTTAACGTACAGATGTTTGAGTGCTGGAGGTGGAGGTGTATACTTCATGCACTCGTCAATGGGCTCTGCAGTAGTTGTTGGTATTTCTGTGGTAGTCTCGGCTTCTTCCTCAGCCGCCGTTCTTTCTGTCTCTTCTTCGGCAGCAGAAGTAGTCTCAGCTTCTTCCTCAGCCGCCGTGCTTTCTGTCTCTTCTTCGGCTGCTGGAGTGGTCTCGCCTTCTTCCTCAGCCGCCGTGCTTTCTGTCTCTTCTTCGGCTGCTGGAGTGGTTTATGCGTAGTCCTCTTCTTCGGCAGCAGAAGTAGTCTCAGCTTCTTCCTCAGCCGCCGTGCTTTCTGTCTCTTCTTCGGCTGCTGGAGTGGTCTCGCCTTCTTCCTCAGCCGTCGTGCTTTCTGTCTCTTCTTCGGCTGCTGGAGTGGTCTCG
>KZ063199.1:8719-70781 GCA_002091835.1 Anopheles maculatus
CGCGGTGGTGGTGGTGGTAGTGGTGGTGCGACTGCATGCTTTTGGTAAAGTGCATAGTGCGTGGTGGATCCAGCCCGTTCCCCCCATGACCCACCTAACCCGGTAAGTGTGTGTGTGTGTGTGTGTGTGTAGGAAGCGTGCATGTGTAGTAAGAACAAAAAAGGGCAATGTGGACGAAATCGAATGGCGCGGTGGTGGTGGTGGTAGTGGTGGTGCGACTGCATGCTTTTGGTAAAGTGCATAGTGCGTGGTGGATCCAGCCCGTTCCCCCCATGACCCACCTAACCCGGTAAGTGTGTGTGTGTGTGTGTGTAGGAAGCGTGCATGTGTCGTAAGAACAAAAAAGGGCAATGTGGACGAAATCGAATGGAAATAAAACGGAACGGTTTAAGAAGTAAGAATCCAGGAACCAGGAATTGTTAAAAGGAGAGAAAAAGAAAGAGAGAGAGAAAAGGAAATAAAAAAGATAAAAGAAAAGAAAACAAGTTAGTGCGGCATTGCTAAATTACCATTCCGCAACGCTATGCTTTACCGATGGCGTCTGTGGAAGAAATGGAAATGGAACGTTTTGATATGGGCCTTGCTCTCGGAATTGTGAGGATGCGCAATACTTATGCTCGTTTTATTTCTGAAGGGCATAATAATCGGATGCTCCGTACATGTTTTATCTTATCATTCATTTTAATGGTAGTTTTGAGTGTGAGCAATCCGCTCGTGTTCATTATTAAACTTTTCCACAAGATTCCAACTGACGGTGCGGAGAAAAAAAAAAGATAAATTTAAATTCGACTGATAAGCTTACAGAATATGCTTAGGGTGTTCAAAAGGAACAACTTAATTTTAATCCAGGTACGTATTGGGTGTGCATTGAAGTTGAAGCGTTGCTTATTCCTGTTTGCCAAGCTGGAAAACGTCAAATATTTTACCGCAAAATGAGCTTTATCTCCTTGAAGTATTCCACGATTCAAACTCTGTATTAGATGATCTAATGTTAGCAACATCAACAGCATATCTGTAAGATACTCAGGTCGAACTGGATTATGCTCAAATAAAACTGAATTGTCGCTTTTGATATTATTGTTGAATTGTTTGAAAGCGTTTCAGTTAACGCTTGGCTAATATTACATTAATCAGAGAACATCTTCTTCTTTTTTTTCAACGGATCAAAGCTTTTATAGACCTTTAGAATTAGAGTGAGGACTACCGATGATGTTGATTTTCATATTCAACTGAGCAATCAGGGAGTACACTTGTATTGTCTCCTAACAATTAAAGTAGATCAGGTTTCTTTAGACGAGACTCATTTTGGACGAAGTCCCTTTGATAAGACATGTTTGGTGAGGTTATCTCTGGGAGGGATGGCCGTTCGGTAAGGTTATGTATCCTTCGGCGATGCCTCTGGAATGAGTTTACCTGGACGTTGACGACAAGAATTAAGTAGAAATTCCAATTTTACTGTTTTCAGCCCGTTTGACAAGATGTGTTGGAAAGTTGATAAGTTATAAAATTACTTTAGGACCCCTAAGTTAGATTTCTCAACTTTTTCCACGCAGTTCTCGCAAGTCTAGACAATTGATCTTTTTCTGAGATTCTTCTAGACAATTCTCCTCACTGCAGGGTCTTACCTTTCCATCACGATAACTATGATCAACGGTTTCGAACCAATGTTATCACTCATAACAGATATTTACACTTAAAGCAACATTTTCTCTAATAGTCAAACAAACATTCCTTCAAATGATGATTAAAGGGCACGACCTCAGTCAAAAACAACTTTCTTCAATGATTAATACCAAACAAAAACTTGAAAAATTAGTTAATTCATGTTTTTATCTGTAAATTTCTGTAAAATTTATTCTTACACAAGCAATCGAAGGTTTTGTCACTATATCCGACATTATGATAAGAGTTTTCGAACGTTCTAGACGGAACAGGTCACATAAATCGTGTCAAATTGGTCTTCCCGTACGGCCGGGAATTAGCCGCGCGACGAAGATGACGTGTACCATTCTTTTGTTCCCAACGCTTCCTGTTAGTGCTATATAAATCGTAAAACCACGCTCGCTCCGTAAAACCGCGCGGCGGCGACGACGGCATCGGAAGAACGACAACAAAAGACCATAAAAGGCCTATCGCACGTCGGTTTTGCCATCGGATCGAAAGATGTCTCACGCGAATCCCGTGAACAGATAGACAGCAGCATGTCAGCACAACCGCACAGGGCACGCCATCATTTGCGTCGACGCGTTTCTGACGTCGACTGCACTGAAGCAGAAGGCGCGGCGCATTTTGTGGCACGGTCGTCAGCATCCATCCACCGACCGACGCTCCACAATGCACATCATCCAGGCCAGACGTTATCTGTAAAGACCATTGTTGTTCGGTACCGTGGGGCGAGCGCCGCGCAGAACGGAAGCAGGCGCGGAGATAAGACGCTCGCATGGTTGGATGGTTGTAGTAGTACCACCGAATGGCAAAGGAGCGTATATAAAATGACATAATTTCATAATTTGCCACCAGTGTATGTCGCCCGGGACAATGGAGATCCTGGCCGGTCCGAAGATGACACGATCATCAGCAAAGCAACAGTACGCACGCGAAAGCGAGCGCACCGGATCCGGACAACAAATGAACACCGGTGTGGTGTGGGCGAATCCGGGCGGAAGTTGTGTCGCACCAAAATGCGATACGGAAATGTGCGTTTCGAGGACACCGTCAAGAACGGAATGGTGGAGGGTTGGTAGAGGTTCGGGATAATAAAAAGAACCGCACGGAAGCTCATTTTTATCGCTGTGAGTGATATATTCGCATCTTTTTTCATGCCATCTTCTTTACCACCATTGGCGCTTGTTATCATTAGGTCCGTTTGTGACTTCTTGGAATGCCGGTACGCCGTGAGTGTGTGTTCCCGGGCAAACCATGACACTCAGAACGCTGTGCTTCTGCGTTGGACAAATGGTTGGGCAGGATGGGGCAATATTCTCGTCGCTACGACAATCATCGTCTATCTATCGGTCTCTTTCGCTCGAACCCACTGGGGCAGTGTTTGGGTGCGCCCGACAGCTCCACCAGTTGGCAGGATTGAGTTGTCGACAGGCTGCACCCGGGGTGGCGCCTGGTACGCGAGCAACACGCGATGGAAAACACGGCTTTCGGGAGAAAGTACATGGAATGAACTTTTAATGGAGTTTTGTGCTTCTAGCCGAGCGGTTGCCGCGGATGCCGTGATGAGATTGCTAAAATTACCGACAAGCTCCAAGGAGAGATTGCCAGAAACGCATCATCACCTCATCATGGGTTGATAATTTAATGGTTTGAGTAGCATCCAGAGCAACCGAATACGAGCACGATACGCCCATAATGAGTTAAAGCTTGGCCTCGAACCGCGGAACCATGATGCGAGTATCTTCTGGAGAGATTATCATTCGCGAATTAAACAATTACTCCCCGCGCAATGTACGGATGCCTCTGTGCCTCCAGTTTCGAAGGGAGATCCGTACTGTCCTATGTCATATTTTTACTCCCCAGAAACTCATAACCTTGCAACCAAAATAAACCTAAACCCATCGGATGGATAATCATTTTGGTGGGCCCCATTTTTGTATCGTTTTCCTAACGACATCCTAATGTTCGATCTTTCGACATGCGATACTTAGCCGGGCGGTGTTCGCATCCAAACAGTCGGGAAAATCTTTTGCCTAGATCTGCCCTAGTCCCGCCACAACGCTGCACATTTCAGGAAGACATCATGGAGTTCAACCTTCGTGCTACTGGACCGAACCAATCGATAGACTTGCCATGCTGACAAGGCGGTTAGATTCACTGGCTCACCAACAGCTAGTCTGACATCGATACACACTCCAGTTCCAGCTCGAAAGAAGGGGAACTTCATTTCGGTTACCACAACCGAGGAAAGGGCTCGAAACTTTGTAAACGATGGCAACCGGCGGAAGGCAGAGGGCACGACGCACACGAGCCAAGCTGTAATTTGATCCAATTTCTCGATTTGCTTCCATTTCTCGAGTGCCACCGGAAGTGTCTGAGTAAACGACGTTACGGATGGTGCTCGGTGTATGCTTTGTATGCGCACCCCGGATCTCGACAGCCTTCCCAGAGTAGTGGGATTGTGTATGTGCAGTTGTGCCATTCCTGTGCTGCCAAAGCACACAACACAACTGGCCCGCTTGTTGTTGTTACACAACGACATTTGCTCGGTGGTGAAGCTTTTCCTAGCACGAAATAATATGTTTTCTTTTCATCTTTCCCGCTCCCGACCGATTCGATGGGCCACAAATGAATTACGGGGTGGTAAAATGTTGGTGATGCCCTAGGGCGCTGTTCTTGAAGCGTGCTTTATTATGCTCTTACGTCTCGAAGCATCGATTACGGTGGAACCGTTTAGTGGCAGTGGCAGAAGGAGCAAGGCTAGTAGTGTGGCCGAATGAACTGGAACTGGACTTCAAATACGCAATCAGCACGTTAATAGGAGCGTAAATTATCATCCCTATGAGCAGGGAAAACTCAACCCAACAATCGGTATTCGGCAACGAAGGTACTAAAGGCAACTCATAGCTCACGTAGCACAGAAATCATGCGCCAAAAACATTCAGTAGTAAAATAAGGTTAAGTTATGGTTTTATGACTTAACTTTTATATTTATTTATTAGTTGAGCTTAAGTACCTTAGACTTCAAAGGACGTAACCCGCAACTAGAATCATATAAGTACTTATTTAATTGCGAGTAGATCGAGGCAAAGCTACGAGACATTGATAATATCGATTCATTTGAGCTACAGAATGAAAGCAGACGAATTTTCCCAACGCTTTTACTAAACTATTCATTGGAACGTAGTATGGCAAAAGTCTTGCTTACAAATGCGAAAACCCGATTGCATTTTGAATCAATAAAACCATAAATTTGACTTTAGTATTTAACTATAGAATGGTCAGAAGTAACTTGGTTGATGTAAAATGAAAGGACGTGGTCCTCAGTCAATGTCTTGAAATGTACCGAAGAGAAATTATCGAACAGTTATTGAAGAAATGCTATTGATGTTAGAGCAACATTATCTAAATACATCAGGTGAGATCTCAACCAAGCCTCAACTAATTGGAAGAATCCAAATTTTGTAGTTTTGAAAAGAGTATACATATACAAAAACTATATTGAATAATTGATCATACAATATCTTTAAAACATTTCACCAAAACAAAATCTAACACACTGCATTGGGAATAGCTCATATCATACACTGCGAAACTCATCACTCATTCGGAGATGAAAACAAAAGTCTGTTCTCGTTTTCCTTTCCAACTCCAACGTCCAACGCGTCAAAGCGTCAATTTAGTGAGAAAATATTTCAAATAGCCACCAACACAAACAACCAAACACACCCAACGATTCTTTTTTCTCGCATACCCAGCACACCCAAATGCCATCAGCAATATCACAACACAAGCAAATCCTTCACGCCGGACGGTGGATTCCACGCCGAGAGACTCACTGGGACCACGGGCCAAAGAGATGCGATAATTGATGGCTACACCATAAATTAGTCGTGAGTTATTCATGAGTTCGTCCCGGCAAAAACTAGCTGCGAATGGAAATTGACTTGTTCGTGTTTAAATGATGTCCGCCGGGTGGTGCCGGGCTTGGGACTGTATATTTCACAGCCGGCACACACACAACGTGTTCTCCCACATCGCCCACAGACAGACAGTCTGACTTCATGGCCCGCACATGGCGACGCACAGTTCCATACGCTCGTGTCCTAACAAAAAACAGACACACAGCTGTCCGGAAGGGCGAAAGAATGCAATCTTCTTCACCGACGCCAGTGTGCTGTGAAAAATATTTGCCACATGCATGTATCCTCGTGTACGCTCAAGTGGGTCATACCATACGTCAACGCCAGGGTGGCCTCTCCAAGGTCTCGAGCAGGTTCGATGTGAGCGGTTTGGAGCATCTGCTTAAATGTCCGGTTCGATCACGTCAATGTTCAAGTGCTGGAAGGACTTCAGGTGCAGATGGCGTCATCAGCGCGTCGTCGCTTTTGAAGATACTCCAAAAATTCAAACACTTCATTTTCGATCGGTCTCTTTTTCGAACATCGACAACACACTTTTGCTGCTGCTCGCACACTTGCCTCTTTGTGCGTCTTCCGCTTTCAACAGCTACGCAGATCTGGTCTGGGGTTGCCAGAGAAGGTGGTGTGCCGATAGCAAAGTATTAAAAGTGCACGTTTGGAAAAGCGCATTGGACATTGGTATTCCGCTTGATTTTTCTATCCCTTTCTCTCTCTCTCTCTCTCGTTCGATGCTAGTTGTTGTGAACCATTCTCCACAAAGAGGTCCAGGTCCAGAAGCGCAATCTCCAAAATCCGGTACATTCGGAATCGGTAATGGCGATGCACTCTTCCGGGATGACGTGCAAAACCGCATAAAACTTTGGGAAAAACTTGCATACGTGCCACTGTCAGATGGGAATGCTGTGCTTGAGGTTTTCGGCTATTCGGTCCAGTGTGCAAATGCAGTGCGGCATTCGCAGAAGCGTGCAGCTCGTGTTTTATTTGTTTTCGTTTTCCTGATATATATATTTTTTTGGTTTAGTTTACATTCAGTACCTGTGTGGTAGAGAAAATATTCCGATCCAGTTTTGGTTCCCCCCGTTTTTACCCTGGAAACGGAAGGTAATGCAACTTTTGTGCTGAAATGTATGCATCGGTGTTTTTTTTTGTCGAAACGTCCATTTATTTGGAATACGAGATTAAACTCGTTTCTGTGGCATTGTGGTTTTCAAAACTGCGTACAGTACTTTAGTGCAATATATTCAGTGCATTTTTGGGATTTTGTAACGAAATAAAAACGGTATGTGCCATTTCCATTGTAATATGATAATGTGTGTCTATGAGTTAGTTTTAGTTTTTTTAATTGAAAAAAATAAATTTGTGTCCATAGATCGACAATGTTGTATAGTTGTATTTTATTGAACCTATTGTTACAGTACCGAATAAATTAGTGAGAGCATTCTAATACCTATTTTTCTGAAACTTCTGTTTTTGATATAGATGTTAGGTATATTAACTCTACCGGAATATGGTAACAGTATCGTCAATTTACTAATTTTCTTTTCCAACTTTGAATTATTTTGCATAAAAAGAACCAAATATCGGGAAATTTATTATAAAATACCTTTACAAATTGAGCTAACTCATGATTGAATATTACAGTTAAAAAAGAAGATGCCCAATATATAAAAAAGGCAAATGGTCTTATTTTATTGATACCCGTTTTGTTAACAATGATCTCATCAGAAAGGCAAAAAGTATTCTTTATTTATAAACTCTAAGCCAATTTATGCGAGGATATATGCGTCATAGCCTCACTGTTAAGCTGTTAAAAATTACATAAGACGATCCTAATATATTGTCTGGCATAAAATAGAGACTAACTATGCTTGAGTTTATGCATTTAATTACTATTATCAATATTTAAATGACATATTTTAATTTGAATTTTAAAATTTGAACAGTTAATGGTATTGGTTTAACCATTTTTGTAATTAATATTTTAAGCTGAATTGGGATTGCTGCAATATCAATTTTTAACCGAATTTTATTATGGTTTTATCTGTGAAGTGAATAAAATCAATCGTTTTTTTTTTTAATTTAGATAGCATTCTCTTCTTTAAGTCGCAAAGGCCACATTCGCCTGTTTTGAATCAATCGTAAAGCTTAAATAAGACGCATTAAAAATGATTACAGTAACGTTGACGCTTTTGTTTAAGGCAATTCAGAGAAATAAACATTCAATTTTGATAAAAAATAATGCTTGAATACACAATGCGCTTTTCTATTTTCCATCATGCATAATAGTGCAACAAATAATGCTTGTAATAGCGTATTAATGTGCTAGATTTGAACTGTGTAACATAGTCCTTTGCTAGTTAAATAAACGTTAAATAGCTTGTATAAACAAAAAAGGAGTCAAGTGTCTCTTAATTCTTTAACTGCAGGGATAAATATTGCACATTTACTCTAAAAATATCATCCACACGTTTGATAAAATAACTTTCAAGTTAATAAACTCAACACGCTATTTAACCTTTCTTATAGTAACATGCTTACCATAAAAGATTAAGACATTTGAAGCAATATGTCACAATCACCCATCCACTGAGTTCCAGCTGCCAAACTGCCTAATACATCATTATCAACGGTTTTGGAAAAACAACCGTTCGTTTCATCGTTCGTTGATGGATAAAATTTCTTCAATGAACCCAATATCCACATTTCGCTAACAAAGAGCGAGAGCCTCTTTGGTAGCATTAAGAGTTTTTGCTCCCCAACATTCCCTACCACCAATGCCCCGCCCGTTTTCGAGCGGACAGGTAAACGACGTTATAAAAGCTGGTTATGTCATAACTGCTAGCACAAAATGTTAGGTTAGGCATGGCACGCTGAGAACCACCTATTTGGAGGAGCGCTATTGAGCGCACGGGATGATGTTTTGCAGGATGTACACGAGCCAGTAAAAGTGGCAGCCCTGTGTAAGATAAGAAGATCAACGTGGTACGCCAATGCTAAGGATTCGGGGTTTAGACTTTCATAGAATGCTTCTCAAAATTCTTCGAATCGATTCAAACTCTTGTTATGCAAGAGAGTTGATTGTTGACGGTGTTTCGCGTTGTCGTTGTACTTGCTTTACCGAAGTGGCTTTCAAGGAGGGTTATAGTCTTTTCTATATCCCTGTATACATTAATCTAAAATATTACAAATTGCGTAAAGTTTGTGATAAATCTGGACCCACAAAAAAACTCTCAGAAAACAAAACATTTTCCAACAAACAAAATATCCTTGACCGATATGTTTCGATACGATTGCGATTAATTTTCGGCCATATATTCTGCACATCCTGCTCAACCTGCTTCCTCTGGTCTGTGGGTACGGATGAAAAGTGAAGCCGATAAGAAGCAGCATAATTCTTGCGCAGTGGGACCGTCTGCGTGAACCAATCTACCGCTCGGAAAAGCCTTTTCCGTGGTGAGAAGGAAAGATAACCGGCTTCACCTGACCATCCAGCAAACCGGAGCACCTGACATGGTTGATGTAGCCGTGCCCTAAACCCCTCTACACCGTCACACACACTCACCCTCTCCCTCTACTCACGTGTTTGATATCGTACGCTAGGGCTGATGAATGAAGGCTTTATTTGTGCCGCGTTGCCCACGGCGGGGAACGATTCTCTGGCCTCTACCTTGGCGCGGTAGACGGTAAGAGGAAAGATTTATTGGTTATCGATTTTCCCCGTCAACTTTCGCGCCCCGTCTGCTGCTGCTGCTGCTCACCGACCATGAAATCTCTTTTCTTTTTGCTGTCCGTTTTTCTTTTCTCTTCTCTCTGTTGGCCCTGTCCATGCTTTTGCACGTGAAACGTTGTGTGATCGTTTCGGTTAGCAAAAAGTAAAGAGAACCCGGTGCCGCTTTTGGAAAGTGTGCAACTTTGTGAAAATAACAGCAACCGATGGGGGGAGGACAGCGCGGAAAAGAGACAGCGCGGAACATAAGAAACTTTAAGTTCTGATGCAGTGAACTGAAAGCACAATGTTTGATGACGAGCGAAGAAAACAAAACAAGAAAGAAACCCTTCCCGGAGCGTATAACGGATATGTGGCCCATGCCAACACGATCGGTAACGAAAGCACATCAGAGCGTAGTGCTGAGATGAGTAGAAAAAAGGTAACCGCATGAGAAATGGGACTTCATCAGTGGTATTTTTCGGCTTTTCATCCCCCGCCCGGGCTCGGAACATCGGAACCCTTCTCCCATCCACTGGGGTGGAAGCTTCATCAGCGAACGGGGGCAGTTCGATCGGCCCCACCAGACCATCTCGTAAGCCGCTCTTCTTCTTCTATCACCCACTGCTCTGGTGATTCGTTCGTTGATTTGGATACTGATGATGTAAGATCGATGATAGCATGCACTGAGGCGTAGGAGAAAAATTGATTGCAGATATTATCAGGTGTTTGAGATGTGATGAAAGAAATCCACTTCAAATGGAACCGTTTCGCATGCTGCACGATTTATTGGGCACCGTTTACTGCAGCTACCGTTAGAACAGCTTTTTTCTTTCTTCAATGTTTTATGAACCTAAATGTTACAACTTCTTTGCTTGGTTGTTTGCCACTGTTCAAAACATCAGTTTGCGTTCGGGCATAGGATAGAAACACTAGTTTCCCGATCGATTGTGAAGTTTGATTGGTAAATTTACTGTTCTGAATCTGAAGGAGCGTGTATTCAGTTAATCACTACAAATAGTAGCCTTGTAGCGTTATCTGATGTCTTTTTCTACGAATTTATTGACGGCTCAATATTTGTTCTGATTTTCTTGTCTGGAAACCGGGAGACTTTAGTCTCCCACGTTCGCTTCTGTTTTATGTCGAATAATATGCATAGGAAGAATAAAATTCGGAAGATGACGGTTTAGAAGCAATGTATCTTGATTAGCATACTGAAAAGAATCGGTACATAATTGAATGCCATTATCCTTGTCTCTTCTGTATCGTGCTGGGGAAGTGATACCATGTCCTATCATTTGGAAAGATATGTCTCTGTTGTTTATGCAATCATACGTGTATTGCATACATTAAGGCTTATAATTTCAACGCTGCGTAGAAAGTGTTTAAATAATTATTATTTTATTTTAAATAATTAACCATTTTCAATCACAAATGAATAACCTTAATAATGTTAAAACTAAAAAGCTTTTGGTAATCACCAATCAAATGTATTCATCACAGTGAAATTGCAGCATAGAAGGGATGAAAGTCAGCGTTTTGAGAAAGAAAGCTAAAACTTACCCGTGTCACTTTTTCTCGTGGCATCGCCGTCAGATCGCAGGGTGAATCTCCACACTAGAAAGGAAAAAAAAACACAAATGCAAAAAAGTGTTAGAAAATGGGGTGAATCGTTCGAATAAAGAATGACTCCAATCGCGACCATTCGGTTAAGTGGTACGCGATGAAAAAAAGTATAAGTGAATGGGTCGCGGTTCCGCTTAGTGGCGGGAAAAAGATCGGCTACATCGGACAGCCGCGGTTGTTCCTGTCTGCCAGCTAGCGCCCAAGTGAAAGAAGTAAAATAAAAATGACATAGCAAACGCAAAAAACCCAAAAAATACTTGCCCCTCGCTCACACAAATACACAATGGGACAGAAAACGGCCATGCTCTCTATCTCTGACTTTTAGGCACAATTTATGCGCTGTGGAAAAATTGTTCACCATAAAAAGGAATTTTATTTGCCGCACGCTGCACCGCTCCTTTCGGCCTGCCGTTTATACAGAGATTTTCCGATTTGGATTTTCCACCCATCGGACTTTTCTTGGCGCTGATAAAGCAGCAAAGAATGAAATGAAAATCCCCAAATATCACCCAGCCGTACGACCCCGACGCCTAGACGGGCAAAAAAAGGGGTTAGCAAACAGGGTAGATTATAAGAAGTCACCCGAAAGGCTGCAAGGGTGCTAGCGAAAGGCGACAAAACAAAGAAGAAAAACAACCTAACACCCGCGACGGATGATTGAGCAAAAAAAAAAAATGGGTAAAGGAAGATCCTTCTAAAGGCGCCTACGGTTCATGTGGGATTGGCGATAAATTTGGCTCTTATTATCGGTCCGTTTGCACTGTATTCGCGGCAAAGCTGCACTAAGCGTATCATTTCCCGGGAAGATTGATCACAGCTCGATTATGCATTGAACCATTGATTATTTTGGGGAACGGTTTTCACCGCGCTGATACTGTGAATCTCTGGGGCGGTATAGTGATGACGGCGCTAGTTGCCAACACGATAAAGCTGGTATCAAATCCCATTCGGACAGACTTCTGATACGAAGGACTTACTTTGTAGCTTTGAGAAAATTAAGTGACAGGAAAAAGCCTGTCGATGCAATAGGTGAGCAACTGACAGTGGTCTCTCTGTTAAGTTGCCTAGTACATACGGGTGCTAGTCGTTGATTAAGTCTGTTCTGCCAAGAATCCTGATCTTTCATAGAGCTTCCTCAAGAGACCTCGAACAGGAGACAAGAACTTTTCGGTCCATAGGTCTCAACGTTCAAAAGGCATCAACAAAAACAACAAAAGATCTCGTCGTATTAAAAACATTGCCATTCATCGGCCATATATCCAAGATATTACATCGTCTAAGAAATATTCTCACCAAGAGCTTTGCCATTCATGGAACCTCGTCTACTAGGAGCTTTCGTCGTTCACCGAGTTTTGTCTACCAATAGAGCTCGACTTTCTGTTCATAAGACCTCGGCTACTAAGAGACCACGTTGTCCAAAGTGTCATGTACAGGGTAATTTATATTATACTAATTTGTAATTTGTATTACTATGTACAGGGCAACCGTGTATTATCCTTCATCTACTATAAATTCCAAACCTTCATCTACTATAAATGTTCGGCGTTTAATTGCTCTCACCGAGCTTGTGGACTTGTTTTCCAAGAGAAAACCTTTTCCAAGGAAAGAACTTCATCTACCAAGAGGTTTTATCATTCTACCAAACATGTGGCCTTGTCTACAAAGAGGCTTTTTAGTGTGAAGAGCCTCGTCGTTCTACTAAAAGACTTTGTCACCTAAGGAACTTCGCCATCAATGGAAAGTCTAGTAATCATTGGGTCTCATTTTCTGAGCGACCTAGTCGTCTGGTGAGCGCAGTCCAAGGAGCATCGTCTATTGAGAGAAAAGTTTTTCAAAGATAGTCTTCGTTGATCGAAGGAATTTCGTCTACCAAAAGACTTTATCGTCCAAAGGGGTCCTACTTAATATGAGGTCTCGCCTACAAAAAGATATCGTAGTATAGCCGACCGTAGAGACTAAGAGGCTTTGTAATCTAAAATGTTAAGCCATCCATGGAAAGTTTACCAAGAGATGTCGCCTTGGAAGATACCTACTGATCATTGGGTCTTATCTTCAAATAGATCTTGTCGTCTAATAAACTAAACTGTCCATTTGACCTCATTTTCTTACAGATTTCATCGTCCAAGGGATGTCCTTACGAACCAAAAAATTTCGGTTTTTAAACTCTTCATTCACGTAACTTCTTGTTCCAATGAACTTCGCCTACCAAGAGATCTTATCGTGCAATGGGTATCATCGTCAAAATGAACTTGATATCTAAAATCAATTAGAAAAGGAATAAGTACAATACTACGTTATTGGTGTTATTGAATTCATCTCTCGCAGATTGGATAACTTAAATCAGACTTCAAGAATGAATAAAATGTACTGTTATCTCACTTCACCTGCAATTTCTTGTTACATCCAGTTTATATCAAATGTCCAAACTAATATTAAAAGTTCACACAACACACTTAATGGCCACCCTAAACCATTTCATCTGTTGAATGCCGGTGTTAATAGGAAAATTCTCGACCTCCCCAGTGTAAAGCTAGCTTCAGAAGCTGCCCACGCCAGCCCCAAGGACAGTGGGAAGTCATCCGTAGATAAGTAATTCTTCCTACGCACAAATCCAAAATGCCATCGCATTGTGTGTGCGTGTGTGTATCTGTGCGTGCGTGGGTGTCTGCTTTCACCGTCTGATGGACCGATTGTTTCGATCACGATGGAATAATATCATCGCCCTGTGAGGATTGAGCGAATGTCAAATGATTAGTTTGAGCTCTTTTTTGTTGGTTTGTTCTGTTTATTCAGTTCCATCTCGTAGCTTCTCAAACTTGTCAAACGTTCTCGGCTGTGACCGTAGGCCATAACGGCCATTCTTGTCGGGCGGTTCAATGTCCCCACATTTCATGTCACCGGTTCGGATCGGATGAAATTGGAAATGTTTCGAATCATAGGACGATTGATTGAAGATGTGGGTTTGAAATGTTTATGAAATCGATGGAAACCGTTCAAAGGCAGCGTTCAAGCTCGCAGCGACGAATCTGATTCGAATGTCGATAATCTTAAAAAGAAAGACCGATGTAACATGACAATAAAACCGAGCTATTCTTATTGCAAACAAAATTTATATACCGGTTTTCTTTACAGTGCGTAGGCTAAAGCAATTTAATGTAATTTAGCGCCCTTTCTTATCGTGACCGAATGCAGAACGAAGGTGAAAAATGTCATATTGCTGCTCATTGTAAACCAATTTGTCTTTCGCACACATTTTGCACGTGCCCTTTCCTGTGGACTGTGATGTAATATTAAACCACGGTAAATCTCTGCCTCTCCTGCTCCTTTCTTCGTCCCCTTCGCATCTCGTTCCACCCTTGTCAACCACTCGAAAAACTCGGAACGATTATTGAGCGATTAGTGTTGTTGGGCTGTGTCCTCTTTACCGCTCAACTCAACAGCTGACCTGCGCGAAAGTAAAACAATCGCATGTTTGTGCGGGACCTAGAAAGTTGAACAGCATGAAAGTTCCCCACGGTATCCAGGTACGGCCAACGAGAGTGCAATAGAAAGTAAAACGAGTTCGAAAACTTGGCAATGGGCGACATCCGTTGATTTATCGGTGATAAATTTTGTAACGAAACAGAACAAAAAAAAAATGTAAAACATGGACATGGTTGACAAATCTCCGCGACTTGAAGCGCAGTCAAGAGTGCTAAGCAGCGGGGGCAGGTCGTGGTCCTTGTGCTCGTTATCCTTGACGTCCCTCAAACGACCTTGGACCACAGCAGCAGGTTAAGCAGGCACTTGAAAAGCGCAACGGCTCATATTAAATCAAAACGAACTGCGGCTGACACATCCACCACCCACAGTCAAACTGGAGATGTTGAATGTTTCGGACGCGGAGTATGAGTTGGTACGGTGGGATTGGATTTTGCAGGTTTTCAAGCTTACCTTGATGTCTCGCGGTTGTCGCATCTCTTGCCTTCGCGGTGAAACGCCTGGCTGGTCGGAGTACACCAGATTTCGCACCGATCCCCGGAACCGTGGCTCGAAGATGACGCTGGGCAGCGCTAGCAGCGCTAGCTTGGTGTTGTACCTGTGGCAAGAGCAATCGGGACGAAAAAAAAGAAAAGAACAGCGAGCAGATGTCAGGATTAGAAATAATTTCGTAATTATCCTGGGATTAATCACACCGCGCTGCAAATGATGGAAACGAGAAAATGAAAAGTGATAAAACCGACAAAAAGAAATTCTACTTTACGACCCCGGCCCAGCGTTACACGGTTTGCGGACGGTGCTACAAAGTGTTGTACGAGTACCCGGATGTAACCGGCCGGAAGATGCAACCTCTTGCGCCCCCATCCTCCAGCCTTTCGCCCCTCGTTAAGCTCTTTCTGACTTTAGTTTATAATTTATCTGGCTTTTTTCCACGAACGCGCTCCTGCCACACTTTAGAGAACCCGGGGTTCCGGGTTGTTGTGTTTGGTTGTTTTTCATCGTTCCCAGGTGACCAATCTTTCGAGATTCGTTTTCTCTGTTTTACCGTTTTTTTTCCTACCGTTGCGGGCTAGTCACAACTTCTTCCGCTTTATGTTTTCCGATTTACGCGACAAGTTTCATTTCAAAAGACCGGAGCATCCGAGCACCGGAACGGATGGTAACTGCAACAAAGTAAATCGCAACTATGTCGTTGGCTGGAAATCGAGTCTCGTTTGGAGTAAGATTGGAAAACCCTATTTTTTTTGCTGGTCGATTTTTATCACTCTCACTATTCTCGGGGAAGCAATGTCGGACAAGCGAGCGCTTTAAGCTTGTATCTTCCAATTCTTGCAATTGACACGTGTCAATCCTTCACGCAAAAATGTGTCCAAACTTAAGCTCTAGCGAAAAACTACTTCAGAACCGTCTTACTTTTGCGGTGATCGCACATCTGAGCTGTACACTTTTGAGTAATTCGACGTAAGCCCTTATTACATCCGGGCCGAAAAGCAAAACAAGCACAAAAGGTCTGAGCCCCTAATGTTTGTCGCGTACGGTGAGACGCGGCCACTTTTCACCCACTTGAGATAGGAAGTTGTTGGCAGTTTTATGTTGGCGCCCCTCCCAAAACAGATACAGATGCGCCGTGTCGGTGTGGTCCTTTTTTCCGGACATTAGCGAAGGGACGAAAGATTACACGGCTGTGTAGCGCTTATGTGATGTGAGTCCGGCATTTCCTGCTGCCGTTGTTAAGAAGGTTTCCCTTTTCTCGGTTTTCATAAGCTCGTACCCGGGCGCCGGTAGCCACTCGAGTCAAGGTTTAGGCCGGACCGGTCGATTAGTCCGGTACCGTTTCGCTAACCGATTCCGACTAAAGCTTAAGCTCGCACCGAGAAGCTTCCGAGTATTACTCCGACAGTTCGCCCGGGCGGAGGGGTGAAGGTGAATGTCGGGAATGTACACACCATCACGCATCGAGATATGTAAAGCATTTGCCAGAAAGTGGCTACATAGTCGGGCAAAGCGCCGGCCATCTTCTCGTTATAAAACACTCAGTGCGACGCAACCCAACAAACAAGCGACCGGGTAACATGCGAAGCTGAATCTTTATTGTGCCATGAATAATTTACATAAACTTCGCCTTTTTTCTGTCTCTTCTTTATCGGTCCAGCGTGTTCTTTTTCGTTTCATGGGTTTGTCTCCCGCCCGGTGGGTGACATAACCATCCTACGGTTTTCCGGCCTCCCACCACGAAGACAATCGGATGTTCTTGTGGAAGTAAAGATTTTTGTCCACCCACTGGACAATTGACGAAAAGAAGAGGGGAGAGAAGGGGAAAGGAGAGGATGGGCTTACATGACTTCAAACTCCCAGTGCTCCGGAGCAGCCCTGCTTCTGCTCGGAATTTCTATCTCTCTCCAATGCTCGTTTGCCCGGAATCCATGGTTGACAGTGCGAAACCGAATTTTGAATTACAGTTCAACATGGTCGCGTTCGTCCCAAGCGCCAGGCTGCTGCTTCTGCTCTCTATATGTGTGTATGTGTGTGTGTGTGCCATGAATCGAAAATAATTCGAATTCCTTGTACTCGAACAGGCGGCTGCTACACCGTTTTGGACACCGCAAGGTCACGTCAGGTTGTGTAAAGTTCGATTCAGCAAAGTGTCTTCGGTGCGCTTGTGGTCGAGCTTGTGCACGAGATTCGCACCGGGAGCCACTCGGTTGCTGTCGGCTTTATTTTTCCTCGACTCAGTCACTTCAATGCTGTCAGATATTGTTTTATTGGAATTCCTACACGTTTCTGCACCGTGGCACCAGATGTGAATGCTTGTCCTAAGCCAGCAGCTGGCAGCAGGTCAAGTGAACATTTCTGCGAGCTTTTCTGTATTATTTTATCTTTCTACCCAGGCTTGGCCAGGCTTGGGCAGTGGATTTTTTTGTTCAATGCACCGAAAAAAAAACTAGTGAACGTTAAAATGTCATCCGTGCTGATATGATGACGCTCCGTCATGTGTACGGTTGACAAGTGGAAGTGTATAATGTTCGTTGGGCTGCGCCTGGACAGTTTGGAATTTCAATTATCGAAGATCAGCAAAACCCAGCTGAGCGCGTCGAACCGAAAGACATGATTATATCTGATTCATTGTCGGCCTTTTTGACCGGTGAGAAATCGTTCGTAAAGCATGTAAGGTTTTGCCGATAGGCATGCCCTCCTTTAGGGATAATTTATTCATTGCAAGTTTCCTTCACAAGAAGAACATAACGTTTTCTACACACTGCGTTGGAGCAAGATCGTCTGGCAAATAATTAAAATCTGATGATTATTAGAAGAAGAAAATAGAAAAAAATAGTGATCGACTTTTTGCACAACTCAACACTTCGGTCGGGCCAAAAACTCAGCGAGCCCTTTTAGTCCATTAAGCTAAAACAAAACAAAAATGGCTATCAAAATTTTGAGCTTATCGCTCGCTGCCAATTTGTCGTCCTAAGCCAAGCATAATTACGCGATTTCCAAATCATTCATCTCATTTTCCGCTCGCTCGCTGTGAATCATAATTTCCAGCTATCTCACGTCGTTTAATGGCTTTCGGGCGTTTTTGGGCAATTTAATATTGGCTCCCTCCGGCCTATCGATCCAATTGTTAACCACAATAATCACCAACTCGGCCTATCGATTGCAGTCGAACGGTAGAGATTTTTGCCAGAAGCGTTCTTATCACACGATTTAGCATAAAAACTTCATTCCCAGTGGTGACTTTTTCATCATATTATGTCTTCGTATTATTCTCGGTGGTATGAATTTTTGCTTTACCTTTATTTGTGGAAGCGTGCTGTTGTTTGTAAGTTTTACACACTAAGCACCAAGAAATAAAGAAAGGAAAAAATGTTGTGTTATACTATTTTGAACAAATTATGATATAATAAAAACCTTATTAACCGTATTTGATACAATATCAAATATATAACCAACATCTTTCTTGGTGGAGACGCCTAATACTTTATGATCGGTTGTTGTTCAGACTAAAGAGCCGATTTCATCATTGCCAATCTTCTTCTTCTTCTTCTTTCTTGGCCTAACGATCTCTTAGATCATGCTTGCCATTTTTTTCGCTCTTCGGCTCTTCAGACAGGAACAACACTTATAATCGTTTTCTATGATTTTTTAGCTATTCTATCACAGGTCTGTCAACTAAATTTTGAGCTTATCGCTCGCTGCCAATTTGTCGTCCTAAGCCAAGCATAATTACGCGATTTCCAAATCATTCATCTCATTTTCCGCTCGCTCGCTGTGAATCATAATTTCCAGCTATCTCACGTCGTTTAATGGCTTTCGGGCGTTTTTGGGTAATTTAATATTGGCTCCCTCCGGCCTATCGATCCAATTGTTAACCACAATAATCACCAACTCGGCCTATCGATTGCAGTCGAACGGTACAGATTTTTGCCAGAAGCGTTCTTATCACACGATTTAGCATAAAAACTTCATTCCCAGTGGTGACTTTTTCATCATATTATGTCTTCGTATTATTCTCGGTGGTATGAATTTTTGCTTTACCTTTATTTGTGGAAGCGTGCTGTTGTTTGTAAGTTTTACACACTAAGCACCAAGAAATAAAGAAAGGAAAAAATGTTGTGTTATACTATTTTGAACAAATTATGATATAATAAAAACCTTATTAACCGTATTTGATACAATATCAAATATATAACCAACATCTTTCTTGGTGGAGACGCCTAATACTTTATGATCGGTTGTTGTTCAGACTAAAGAGCCGATTTCAACATTGCCAATCTTCTTCTTCTTCTTCTTTCTTGGCCTAACGATCTCTTAGGTCATGCCTGCCATTTTTTTCGCTCTTCGGCTCTTCAGACAGGAACAACACTTATAATCGTTTTCTATGATTTTTTAGCTATTCTATCACAGGTCTGTCAACTTTCAATAATTTTAAAATTAGTTTAAAGTTGAGTAATTCAACTTGAAAAATGTATGC
The DNA here is from genome assembly GCA_002091835.1 of Anopheles maculatus. Classification (NCBI taxonomy): domain Eukaryota; kingdom Metazoa; phylum Arthropoda; class Insecta; order Diptera; family Culicidae; genus Anopheles; species Anopheles maculatus. Next base: position 28,092 of record KZ063199.1, read on the forward strand.
TTGTGTTTTTCCAGTTAAAAATGACTAGAAAACGAAATGAAAATCTCAAAAACGCAAAGGCTCTCCAAACATTACAAGTTGTGTATAGTTTGTGTTCAATGTCTTCAATTCCTTGGTTTCGCGGATGACATCGACATCATCGGAAGGCCATCTAGGATGGCGTGTTTACATCCGACTGAAATGCAAAGATATGATTAAGGATCAATGCGACGAAGGTACAACCGAAGAACCTGTCTACTGGAGGCTCTGGCCATAAAGGAATCAGACTGGGAAGCAGTGTATCAGTTGACGGCGACGATTTTAAGATGGTAGAGAAGTTCCTCGGTATGATCGTGAGTTGCGATATCCGAATGCGCTATGATCAGCAGAATCGTACACTTCTACGGGCCCCACAAGCTTATGCGAAACAGAAGACTCCAAAATCACACAAAATGCATGAAATATCACACACTGACATGTCCTTTACGCGTCCTGGACTACGCTGACGGAGGACGCCAATACACTTGCAATTATCAAGCGATGGGCGTTAAGAAATATCTTTGGGTTTTATGTGCAAGCAGGGCGTGCGGAGAAGTAAAATAAATCTAGAGCTGCGGTGATTGGCGTTGCTTATACCGAATTTTCTGGAAAGGCATTTGCGACTAGATCATGTTTCACGGAGACCAGATCATGGGCTAAGAAGAAGAAAAAATAGTTTAATTTACCAATCTGTAAGCCATCTTAAGTGATCCGGCTACAACTATCCGGGAAGACCTGGAATCGAAACTTATCCAGACCGTTCCCTACAAAAACATCGTGGTCTCAATAAATCTAATAAACCTTTGCATAGCTGGCTTGGGCTTGTACTTATGAATCGTTAAGCTAAGAAGGAGAGCTCTGCTTTAATTTAATAAAAATATTGCTAATCAATAAAAACTAGTTTAAAAAAAGCAATCGCACATTGAGGATTAGTACAATTTAATTATTAGTAAGGATAAAACCAATTACCCTTTAAAACACGGCCAATCACTACAGAACGTTCATTATTGGTTTTGAAACAATTCCCAGCAATCATTAACTATCAACGATTGCTAATGGAACGGGAAAGAAATTCCCGTATGTTCTTAATGCGCTCTTAATCGTTCCATCGATGCACACGTGCACGAGGCCATGACATGCCATTCGTTCTCATAAGTTCTGGAAAATCGGATCGAAGCGAAAAAGAAAACTTTTCCCTAACGTAGGTGTAAGGTTCCCATCCTCATCCCCGTTAAGGCAACATTTTCTCGGCTTTAACTCCCGTGTTTGGCGCAGCTTGAAATAGCCCTCTCAATACCTGGCAGGGGGTAGCAACGATTACATCTATCATCGGTTTACCCTCATCGAACGTGCGACGTTAAAGTCAACCTTTTGCCACCGAATCCTCCCATCGTCCAACGGCCAACCCGGTAGAGTGGTTCGTCATCCTAGCCAGCAAGCACGGTTACATCATCCGCACGGCAATGGCAACGGGAAAAACGGCGTCGGTCCACGCTGATCCGCAAATACGCAACAACACTAGTACGGTCTAATACTACTCCCCCATTCATCGTACGCAAGCAGTGAAGCGTCGCGAGACGGGGTTCTTTTTTTGTCTTCTACACGTGTGGAAATTATGTGCCGTCTGAACGAGGCACAGAAAGCCGATGGAAGGGAAAAACTTTTTGCACGCCCCAACCGCGAGAGCATAAAAGAAAGCCGGCTTTTTTTGTTGGTTGGGAAATTATTAATGCCGTCTGTTCTTGTCGAAGAAATATCATTGCTGATTATTCGTCCGAAAATATCGGGTCATAACGGTGGAAACCTGAGAAAAGTTCAACAATGAGACAATCTGTGACACAACGCATCTTGCTCAGCAGGTGGACTACGCTCCAAAGTGGGAAAAGGCTGGGCGAAGACGGTGTTTTCCGGTGAGTTTGTTATAAATCTCTTCTTTCGATACCGATTTTTCATCACCCACCGAAGCTTGACGCACTTCATTTTTGACGCTTTTGTTTGTTTTTCTTTTTGTTTTCCACCATCCCCTGATGGAGTCTTTCTTTTTGGTGATGTTTCACTACACCTTGCAAACTCACACTACGCCAAGATGTAATGCTCGGCAGTGAACCTGAAGCACGCGTGCTGTTTACAGTACCAGGTTTGCTACTGTTCAAACCAAGGCGCACCGAGAATTCGTTCGAACCCTTTCGTTCGTGATTCGAAAATTTCTGGTGCGTCAGTTTTATGTACGTGCGATGGTGGATCCTTCGCCGAGCGTACAATCCGTGGGCGAGAAAGTTTGTATTAGATTTACTCATCCCCATTTCCCACAGCAATACAGGTTCATTTCCCGGACTGGCTTGCGAGGATGCCCGGGCTTTTAAAAACCAGTTGATGGTGGTATGAAAGTGGTTGGCAAAAAAGGCAAAAGCTCAACGCATCTGCAGGCAGCACCGAACCTCAGGATCACTTTTCCGCTTTGCCAACTTTTTACACGTCATTTGTGGCCAGCTTGAAGTTAGCTGCAAGTTAGCAAGTTAGACGCTTCAAACAGGGTCATATGACACACACAAACAAAAAAACACAACCTCAGACATACACACATACCAAGTAAGCTTACCCTGCGATGTCAAGTAAACGAAGGACACTTTAAGTGCGGTTGGGATCTACCTACGCGGGCAGACTAACGTCTGTGCTTACGCAGGGCTCACACACACACACACTCACACTCACGCTGATTCAATTTCACTCTTACCTGATCCACAAGACGCTCTGGCAAGAGTTTAACTTTTCAGGCACGTGCCAAAGCACGTCGTAAAATTGTTGAATTATGAAAAGTACATAGCACGAGCGAGGCGACCGGACCCCTGTTTGTCTTCGTGACTCGACTCGTAAGAAGATGAATGGATTCAATTATTTTTGACAGGATTTTTCTTTACCCCGAAACAAGTTTGCTAAAAACGCAGCAAGCTTTCGCATTTTTTTTCCTCTCTTGTTTGGCGACTTAAAAAAATCGGGGAGAGTTGCAAAATGGCGTAAAAATGTTAAAAAGAGTTAACTCATTGTAACTGGTAACTGGAATTTTTTTCTTGGGGAGCTTGCTATCAACGTGCTTGGAACAGAACTAACTATTGCGAAGCTTCGTGTCAAGCTGCTAGTGGGATGGAAAAATTTGGATGGCGTGCCCCGAATGCTCACCAATTTTGCCACTCGAACTAAAACAAATGTTAGTCGGAATGGGGTGCCCAAAGGGCACAACGTGATCCACCCCACTCCACTGTCATCCCGGTCCAAGGCAACGTTCGTTAATAGTTAATACTTGTTGTTTAGTTAGGAACGACACAAACGGTTCGGTGTACGGGAGCGACTCGAATCTGCTGTCCTTCAGCGTACCGAACCACGTCTAGGTCGAGGTCGCCATGCAACATTTCAAGAGTCGTGTTTCACACGGTCCCATGCGGAGCACTTCATTGAATATTCCACTGGTGGAAGGTCATTACACTTCGTCCCTTGCAGCAGGTCGGAAAATTCTCTCCCCACCAGTCGGAAACTCACTCGCCAGATCCCTTCTTCTACTGGTGCGAATGTGCGGCCGATAATCAGCTTACCCGTTAGCTAATGGTTGGAAAGGTTGGCCATTGCTTAAAGAAGCGGCCAGCAGCAAAACAACCATCCCCACAGGAAGGCTTATCGCCTACACCGGGCTGCTATTACTCGGAAAAAAGTGATACGATTACTTTCCCATCGCGCAGGACGGCGTGGGACGCGCTGGGGGACGAAAAAGGTGACGCCAACGCCGATTGGTATTGCGTTATGTTCCGACTCTCGCACACGAAACACTAATTAAGCAGCATTCTTCACGCACTTTCTCTATTGGATTCGGAATTTAGGATTCCTTCGGTTGCTGGTGCTGAAACGACTCATACCCAACCTTTGCGGCCATGGTCATGGTGGGTTGGATTTAATTGAGTAAGTACGAACTTATCGCCGGGAGCCACAGTTTCGGTCGTCCGATTGCCCATCGCCACTCATCAATCGCCGCCTGGTCGAAGATTTTGGTACCGTCATTTGATCAGCTTCATTGATTACATCCTTCGCGACGAAACGTGATTGGTGGGTGTTAACAGTGCTATGCTTGGTTATGAGGTGGAAAGGCAAATCGATTCCGAAATGCCAAGACACCACGTGACAAAGAAAGCTTTCTTTAGCAATGTTTTAAATTCTCCCGCTAACAGTTCGTTACGAGTGCGTTACGAAATTCACCATTCCGTTCGGAATCATTAAATCGTAACAAACGCAAAACAACAAGTTTGCGCTTTGTTATGGGTTCCGATCGCGAAGCAACACATTAATCCTCTCTGCTCGATATTCAAAACGCAAACAGCACTCGTAACGGAGCACACAATCCTATGCAACCGTTTGCCGATGTGCTGTAGCAAGAAAATGCACATCAAATCGATAGCAGCACACTGCCCACGTCAGCCGTCCCGGAGAATATTACCTCGTTCTGAAGGACACGTTTAGTGCTTTCTTTGATTTATTGTGAATTATGTATCACAACAAAAAACGCGGCCAGCTAGAGCCACGAACATTTCATTTCTACGATTCGTGCCAAACCCATCGCGTGGAAACGTAACATTCAATCCCATCAGTCGATCGCGGATGGAGGGGACGGGAGCGTTTCCGAGAGGTGGCGCGGGCTGTCCATTAGTACACGACCACGGGTGTCATCACGAAAAATATTCTTTCTACCCGTGGATCAACACACGGGAGCAACAACTGAAAGCAGACCGATGCTACCACCGCCGGGGATTCGTTGCTTTCTGTCACCCCGAAAAAGCGAAAAAATGGTTTATGGCTGCTAATCGATCTGTTGTTGGTGCTTATGCTGGGTGGCCGGGTACATTATTGTGTTGCTCATAAATAGCTAATGGGTCTGTTCCAATTTTTCGTACGCAAGTGTTAGAACGGGAAGCGGCAAATATAACGTCAAACGTCAATCGTTACGAAGCGCGGGCGAGTCTACTAAACATAGTACATAAATTAAATGGGGGGGTTTTCGAACGCTTTCCGTTTTTAGAGTGTCTTTTAAAAGGGCACAGATTATCTGGTTTCGTTTGAGGGAGGTTGATCTATTTTTACTGAATCATACTAAAATTAACACTCAAGAGAGGTTCGAGTTGGGACACAAATTGCTATAAATTATGTACTGTGATCACTTTTATAGAGCTTGAAAAAAGAAGGAAGTATTGCAATAATAACTATAGTTATTGTCCAGCTTGAATTATTCCATCAGTAAAACTATCTGTATCTATCTGCCTGTTAGACAGCACATAGAGCTTAAAACTGGACGATAGCATTTGCTCCAACGATTGCATTGCCAGAGCCCACAGGAAACTTGTTCTTTTGTCAGAAAGTCTTCCGTCAGCTCTGAAGGCATCGGGCATAAAGATGTCAAGGACAGTTTCAAACAATTGTAATCGATTTCTAACACTCAAATTGTCTTTAGCATTCCAATTTTTCTCTGTCTATCTGTCCAACAATGTGTGACAATTGACGAAAACTGTAAACAATCCGAAGAATTCGATCCTTTCTGAATTTTGTTTACACATAAAGATAAATCTTTCTTGTATAATGTAAAATAGCTAGGTGTAGAATCAAAAGTCCATCAATTCTGTTTAGAAGAATAATCCAACATTTTAAGACATTTAAGGCTGCGAAGTTTTTATGAGTTTATCTGGGATGTGTAACGTTATGATCACTTGATTCATGGTTTCGTGTATTTTTACTTTGTACTGACATTTTCATTAAACACAGACAATCCGTTGTAGATTAAGATCTATAATATGGGATTGTGTGGTTATTTATGGGTTACCAGGAATTTAGATCACGTGATTCTTAAAATTAAATGATTGTATATTACGACACAGAAAGTTTTATGTTTTTAAGGAGTTTATAGAAAAAGACATTTATCAACACCACGAATTACATTAATATTACAACGCACTAAAATTAACACACAGACTTATTACACGAATCACGATCCAAGGCTCACACTGCCTTGGACGCTAGAACGTTTCTGGCTCTCTTGCGCTCTCCCGTGGTTACGCGCACGATCACTGACCTCAGGGTAGATCTCACTTAGACATCAACCGGTGCCCGTTGCATGTCACCAGTGAGTTCCCGTGACAGATCTATTCCTGGTGAACTTTTTCATTGAAAAACATGGCCGATGTAATGAACTTGTCGAATGAATTCGATTGTCATCGAACGCAAGGGTTTTTCAAACTTCCACACTTATGAGGACTACAAACACTTATGAAGACTTACGATTTTGTTGCATGTGATCTGTGTAGTATACAAAGATACTTGGTAGTATATAATTACTGCCCTTTATTTCGGTAAGTGTTGTGGTACAACATTCCTCACGCACTGATAGCCACTCAGCTATGACAGGCAATGGTCATACTATGATGTGTGCGTGTCGGCAGAGTGCGTGAGTGACCGAGAGCGCTGACCGCAGGATCGGGTCAGCGCGGTACAGTTAGTCGGAATGTAAAATATATGTTGATGTAACTTAACAAAAGACTATCGTTTATGTCCTTAGTAGAAGCGCAGGGCATAACAGTAAGTAACCTTTTATTTGTATTCATTACAAATATTTTTTTAGCATTACATTCCTGATTGATGATGTAATGCCAACGACACCATCAAAAAACAAAATGTTACAAAATACTTGGTAGATTCGTTCAGTATCGTAATCTCAGTAAAACGCATTTCAAAGTATGACAATTTCCTCTAATTCATCCACTTCATGAATTGCTCATTTGGTTGGTCTTATTATATTGTCCGCAAAGTAAATATCTAAATTTGAAAGTTAGATCCTACCATATCGAAAAGAGCTGTTTGAAATTCGTTTTAATTTACACAAGCTTTCCTCAATTTGACAGCTAGCATTGTGTCTAATGAAACAAAATAATGTTTTGACTATACTTTGATGTACTCTTATTGGATGTCAAAATACCTATTTGTTCACCTTGTCAATCGAAAAGAGTTGTCAGAAAGGTAGTGAATCACTATAAGGGAGGATACATTCCTTTTTGTACTCATAAGCAAAAATAGAACAGAACCATGAACGATCTCTATGCTAATATTTTGAAAGGCTTGCCTATATTTGTTTGAAGATTTAAACGGGTTCCGCCCGGTTACCTTGGAATCCTGTACTTAGAATTTTACATCCTTCCATCAGAAGTACAAATATTTAAGTTACTGCTCCATCCATTGAGCAAACGCATGTTGATGAATTTTCAGAATCAAAGATTACGTTTTGAGTCCATTATGTTAAAAGTTTACTGCAAAATGGATGATTTTTCAATGCTAACTCAACTATGAGAGTTGATTTTATTTATTTTATTATGGAATGACATTTTTGTCATTCGTTTACACGTGTGAGAACTTGAAGCGTACACCCGATTGGTTGTAACCAGTACACGACTAGTTGTCATAAACTAACAAGCCGAAGGCGCTATGCGCCATTGAAGAAATAGAGAATAAAATAGTCAGTAAGATTCTAACTACCAAGTGGTCAACATCATTACGCCTATCGACCGGAAACGAGAATAAGAAAGAATCCCTAAACTGGTGACCCCGACGTGATTCGAGCAGTGCAGTGCCTTGAGAAATTTTTCAACGTTTTTATTTGGATATGACTACTCCACCGACCGAATGCAAGGAAGAAAGACAGGAGATGACGGCGGCAGTTTCGCGAATGTGGTGCCCGCCGTTCGACGTAGAAGACGTAGAGACGTGGTTCGTGTGTCTCGAGGCTGCATTTTGCATGAACGCGGTTAAAATCGATAGGCACATGTTTAGCGCGGTCATCGTAGCGCTGGGTACCCAAGCCAAACACTTTCATTCCGCCATCGCGATGTGCAACTCAACGACAACCAGTGACAAGTACCTGATTATGAAAAAGGCGGTCATCGATCATTTTAAGCCTTCCGAAAATCAAAGGTTAACTAGTTTACTATCCGGCGTCTCACTGGGTGATCAAAAGCCGAGCCAACTGTTATCGCAGATGCGCCGAATGGGTGGCGATCGTTGTTCCGACGCGGTTCTTTCGAACATTTGGCTTCGAGCACTCACACCAACGGTTCGGTCAATTATCGCAGCGATTCCTTCAGCCTCTTTAGACGAACAAGCTACTGTAGCCGACAAGATTATGGAAGTGCCAAATTCGATCATTTTAAGCCTTCCGAAAATCAAAGGTTAACTAGTTTACTATCCGGCGTCTCACTGGGTGATCAAAAGCCGAGCCAACTGTTATCGCAGATGCGCCGAATGGGTGGCGATCGTTGTTCCGACGCGGTTCTTTCGAACATTTGGCTTCGAGCACTCACACCAACGGTTCGGTCAATTATCGCAGCGATTCCTTCAGCCTCTTTAGACGAACAAGCTACTGTAGCCGACAAGATTATGGAAGTGCCAAATGGTGAAGTGTCTGCAATTCGCACAGGATCCACGGAAAACTGTCCTTCACAGGAATCCAAAATCACCGCGTTAGAATGCAAAATTGAATCGCTTACACAGCGCCTGGATGAGGTGCTTTCAGTTCATCGACCCGGATCATATGATCGACGATCGAGACAGCGTTCGAGAACGAGAGAGACCTGGGCCCAACGCTCATCAACTCCAGCTCGCCAAAAGTCACCGCGCCGATGGATATGCTGGTTCCATTATCGCTACGGCAACAAAGCTGAGAGATGCGAGAAAGATCACCCGAGCGACCTTAATACTCAGTGTATTTTTTTCGACGAGCAGATGCCACTACGCCCAAAAAAATAGTACGTTTCTCATTGCCGCCACGATATATTCCGTCTCCCACGTCAAATTTCTCTCCAGCATCCAATCACTCACTGAGCAACGCACCACATCCTAAAACACTCAGGTTCACTCACGCTCACTCATCTAATTCACCACATCTCCTCTTAGAACCCACCACTCAACAACAGCACCCAGGTAACAATTCACCACGAAAATCTCTGCATTTCAGCAATCTAAGCTGTTGGTGAATGTGGTGAATGTGGTGAACGTGGTGCATAAAAAAACTTTCACTTTTCCCCCTCCCTACTACTCAACTGGCTCCGTGTGTCTATTTTTATTCTCCGCTGCTGGCGGCTTCAACTCAATGGCTACTGTGTTCTATCGCTGTGTCGCTTTTGTATATCGGAATCTTTTTTCATGCGGATTCCAGGCTCATGTGAAGCGAGTGGGTCATGCCCATCACCCGGAAGTCTATGGACACCATGAGGCTGGACACTCGTACGGTGGACACGGTCATGGACATGCCAGCAGCTACGCCAACGGCAACCTGTATCAGCATCATCATTGAGAAACAACTGTGTTCAAAAATGTGAAAGTTCCTAGATTTTTGACTTGATGAAAATACAAGCAATTTGTAATATATCTATTGGTGTATTTCTTTGTTATACTTGAATTCGCTCGGTTTTTAAAGTAAATTTTCATCATTAATATTGCACGATCTTTTTTTTACATGTGGGATGGCCCTGCCGTATTGCTTACGGTCTTTTTGTACTTTTATCAATTTTTATTTTTATATTTGAGAATTCTTCGTTCTCCTAATTTAATTGTACAATTATGATGTATTTATATTTGTTAAGGATTTTTCTTTTGGCCTTTTATTATTACTACTTTTTTTTGCAACAATTACAATGAATTATCTAATGTTATACTTGAAATTTCCGGATTCCTCAAATTGCTTATACCAAGAGCAGAATGGTTACGAAAGGACGAAAGGAACGATCCGAAAAAAATTCGATATCTTTATCAGCGTTTTACTAATAATAGTTTGAAACTATGATGATCTTTAATTTTGAATAATAATCACCTTCAGTTATTATTTATTTATTTATTTTCCATTATGACGGCTGGAAACCGTATTTTCAATCACCTTCAGTTGTTTCAGCGATTTATTTTAAATAAAGATTATTAAATACTTTGTTTTCCATAAGTTTTACCAGATCGAGCTGCAAAGAGTTTAATGAAGGTGATTAGAAGTGTTATTTTTATAAGTTAGAATGGAAGAAAAATCAATAATAGCGATACGGCCAGGCCGTTCCATGTGAATAAAAAAAAATCAGTAACAAAAGGCACGACTTCTTACTGCAGCATTTGCTGGTTTAAAATATCTTCAAATACAATCAACCGGTTATTTAAGTAATTTATTATAGTTAACATATTTTACAGCTTGTGAAAGTCTTATGCTTGAAATCCCAAAATAAATAATAAACCATTTTATTATAGAAGGTTGGCTTTCAGTGACTATTTAAACTACCATTGTTAAATTCAATCAATCGATGGTTGTTTTATTTCACCGTTTTTTTAAGGATTCGACAAGTGAAGTCAAATATGTAAATATCACATCCTTCAACGCTTTATTTTATCATTTGAAAATATTTTCAAGTACACTTCTTTCTTCTTTCTTGGCCTAACGACCTCTTGGTCATGCCTGCCATTTCTGGCTTACTAGACTAATTGATACCGCATAGTTGGTTAGTCAATCCTCACTATGGGGGAACGGCCCAGATGAGACTTGAACCCCGGTCCTGCCGTGTGAAGACCGGCGCCGCTGTCGCATCACCACCGGGCCGCCCCATTCATTGGCCAGTCATTTAACACAATTACCTTTTGAGGATTACAAGATTTCCAAGATGAATTAATACTGTGCAAGAGATTTCTAAACATAAGAACTGGATTCTGGCAAGACATTTCGTTGGTTCAAGATGAAACAATTAAAAATAACTAATGGTTGATAGTCATGAAAGTAAGACAGACAACAGTACTATCTGTCAATTGGTCTATAAATTACTCGAATCTTAAAATTTTGCTGTTTTTCTGGAAAACCTTGTATTATACTACTTATAGTTATCAAAATTATGAACTCGAATTATTCATCTATTTGCTGAACATTAAATTAAATCAATAGTAATTAAGATGTAATGTTTTGATACGCCTGATAGCCGAGCCTGTCTCCACATGAAGAACTGACTATTCAGCTATTGATGTAAACTAACTAAAGGAAGCTAGTAATCTAACTCTGACCTCTGAAGGTTATAGAGACAACAAAAGAGAAAAAAAGAGTTTCGATTTACACATATAATAGACCAAGAAAGATACAAGACTAAGAAAAAATTGTAGCACACACCGACCGATAGGCACTAAAATGAAATTCAGGCTAAAATAATAAATAAAGAACAAATCATGTACATGTAATTAAACATGCTAACAGATGAGAGAAAGGAACGTAAAAATGATAGATATGGGGTAAAGAAGTCAAAGGAATCGTATAGTCAAGCTGAAAACAATTCACTTAATAATTATAGAAACTATTTTAAGCATAATTTTAACCTATCATGGTAGAGACTAATGAATAGTTATGAAATTTTGAAATTTGCTTCATCATCAAAAAGTATTTTAGAATACTTAATATGAAGAAATTATCAATAAGTTTTCAAGCCATAGGTTGACAACATCAATCAGTTGTTAAATAATAAGTATGTAAGTGCTTAAAGATTACTAAAACGATCTTCTTTATGTGACAAGTAAAATGGCATTAGAAATTGCTTGTAGCTTGACAGTGATTGATGGGTATCAAACTGTAATATATTATTTCTTACAAACTGTAATTCTTTATTTCCTGTTGCTTTCACCGGATTTTTTGAAATGTCTTCTTCTTTTCTGTGTAACAACCTTCTAAGTAATGATGGGCATAGAATAGTTAATATAATTTTTGCTACCGGAGAACGGTCTATAAGAGAATGTATACCTGGTCCTATTGAGTGATGCATCGGCGCTATTACCATTTCGCCACCTAAGGGTCCAAATGGTTGTAATTGGGAAAAGCAACAGTTAAGCTTGAATGAGGGAAAAATAATTTGCAGCTCAGTTGTTTAATTTGGTTGGTCAAATAAGCATAGGTTCGGCCCGACAAGAAGAGAAAACAGGGTTGGTGTATCGAAATTACCCTCGAGCAGGCCAGCAATAAAGATGCACTGTGTATCTTAGGCTCCGAATTTTTCTTCCACAAAGTGGCTCAAGATTCAGAAGACGGCCTTATAAGTTTGAGAACATGTTTTCCACTTGTTACTGTAGTATTTTCTAAATAATTCAACACCTTGGTGATATTATGTTTTACTGCTACACCAAATTTCCTTATAGATTAACGAGTAAGCGCTTGTGTATTAAAATCTCAGATTAATTGGACAGTAACTGAAAGTGAACGTGATTCGTGCGCTAGGATTACTCAGCGTTTGCCTTAAAATCTGTGTTCTATGATTCAAACCATTAATCTAAAACACCACGTAAAAAATCGATACAATTTACTAGCGCACAGAGCTGTTGCCCCTTTTTGCTTGGTGGACGAATTCTGCCCGAAAGTTAGAATGACATTACCAGCCTGTCATCCGACCCACGATAATGAATTCGAGCGAATGAACATCAATAACTTCCAATCACTTTTTATACCGCTCGCGAAACGAGCGCATTAGAATATTCGAAACGTTGCTCACCCGAGAAAGAGAGAGAAAAAAAGACATCGCGCAAATACTCGTTTCGGAGAATTAATCCATAATCCAATTGGCAAACAGCAAGCATCTTCCAAAGTTTACGCTCGCTTACCATACCACTAGGGACGGCAAAGGACCTGGCGGTGGTAATAGCGAGCGAATTCCATCAAACACAAAGATGCAAATCCTCGACACGCTTGATCGAAGGCGGAGAAGCACAGGGACGCCCGGACTGCACAGACTTTGAAGCATCGTTCCCTGCGATCCCAAGTTTTGCTAACAACCCAGCTGAAGGCTATTTCGGGTGTCGTCTGCTAACGAGTCATTGGATCGTCGCAAGTGGCCCGCCTGTTGTCGAACGGTGGTGGCCACTCGCTGCGAACTCGATGGACAATCTTTGCCAGCAGTGCTTTAACGAGCGCATTACACTGTTGGCGGGAGAGGCTGACTTTGGGAGCCGTGGGCGAGAGTAGCTAGGTAAGGCTAAATGGTCGAACCATTTAACTGTCGATACGTGAAGCCGAACCGTGGCCGGGCAAGATGACAAACATTGTGTTGTGGGCGAAGCAGCAATCTTAATAACGCCTTTTGCTGTTTGTCACGAGAAAAAAGAAAATGGAACGAAAGAAAATAGTCATTCTGGCTGTAACGAGTAATGAGCATTATGGACGCCACAGATACAGAAACAAGCGAAACGACGATTAAATATAGGCACAAAAAAGGGGCAAAACTGGATGTTTTTCGGTGGAAAGCTTTGGCGAGCAAGATCAAAGTGTTTTCATTTGCTTCCTGTTTTTGACATTCATTCGATAAGTTTTCGGAAAAGCTTTGCTGCTATTCGTTTTCGTGCGTCGATCCATTCAATGTTTTAACGAGATATTGTGTACAGACCAACAATATCGGAAATTCGTTTAGCCATTGATGCTGAATGCAAGTTATAGTTATGGGTCGAGGGTTTAAATGTAATCCTTGATGCCGTTTTCCGTGGAAGGAACATATTGCTAGCTTCTCGTGAACATTCAACCGGTATCAATTCTTGGAATGTTGATTTCGATTAAGGCATTTAGGTGAAGTTTTTTATGTTGTGAAGTATTCTACACAATTTTTACTCTCACAACGCCTGACACAAAGCGCAACACCAGGGACCGTAGAATATCTTCCATTAATTGGTCAGCTACCGCCCCCACAAAAAATCACTCTCATGTGGGGCAGGAAAGCTCATGAACGGAAAACGAAAATGTTTCCCCTAACAAAACCGAAAACATTCGCCCCTGGACCCTGGACACACACAAAAAAAGAGAACGAAGCAGCGAAATCCGACTGGTGCGCCACGGTGAGCGGAAGTTAAGGAAAAATAAAGGTTAAGTCAACGCACGCCACCACTCGACCGGAAACAGACTCACCGAGCATTCGGATTTACGCCATTTCGGGGCGAGGTGCTCGGTCGATGGAAACATAAGGAAAGTCGTATCTGGCATATGTCGTCGACCGTATCGTTGATTTTCGTAGACAGCGTCTAGTCCGTCGGCGTTGGGTTTGGGTTCGAGCGAGCGACCGTTTCTGCTCCGTTCAATTTCGACTGTTCTCGGAAAAAGCTTCGTGACCGGTATCAGTGTGACACCTTGTTCGGTCGGCACGGAATAGGGTGCGAAAAATTGGTTCACACACAAACATCGGTCCATGCTCGTGGTGTGGGTGGGGTCCTTAGTTCATTGTGCACGGTGAAGAGACGAAAGCGCACTGTAAGCGATGACGGGGCGTGAGCCAATTTAGCCGTAATGCTCTGGGCCCTGGATCAATAGCCCGACGACGAAATGAAGGACCAAACCGAGCGTTCTTTTGTGTGTCCGTTCATTTTAGGGAGGGATTGTCTTTTAACGCATGGTAATGAAGGCACCTTTTAGGTTGCTGTAGTGTGCAACTAACGCAGTCCATTGTTTGCTGTCTTTCGTCTAAGATTTGAAGGGGACCTTGTGAGCTACGATGTGATGACACTGCTTGAACCGTTTTTTTTTATTCTATAAAGAACGTTTACCAAAAGAATAAACATCATCAAGCGATATTGAAAAATGTTGCGTATTTCATACAGCTTTTCACGCCAAAGCTCAACAACATCAACTGTCGTGTTTCCAGTGCAGAGTAAGCACGCTGATGAGTAATGGTTACAATCAACATCCTGATTGTCCTCCGTACCAACCGCCGTGTCCTGCCGCTTGCCAATTGTGTGCTATCTATAGTTCCAGTGGTGCTTGGTATTCATTCCACCATCGGCAATTGAATAATGCAGTAAATACGTTCGGTGTTGGAATTATACCTTCCGGCATCATTTCCTACGCTGCCCGGGGTTGTACGGGTATTGTATCGTTCCGAAAAATGACCGTAACTGCCACGATTGACGACGGTTTAACAGCTACCGCACATGCACGTGCACGGGGCTAAAGTTTGTTGGAGTTGCTCGGTGGTTCCCGATTTTCGTACTCATTGGAGTTTATTACGCTCGAGAAGACGTAAACAATGGGTTCTTGGATTGTTGGAACGCGCTGGACACCTTCCCGATGGCTTGACGGTGGTGGCGGGAGCTCTATCCCGTGGGCGATTGTGCAAAAACCGAATCGTAAAAGGATATATTTGGGATTTTACTTGATTAAGTTTTGGGGTGGTTTTGATGGAGGTACAACAGTGTAGTTTCTTGGGTTACCCAATGGATAAAGATTAAACAATTTCCAAGATCCAACAAGATTTTGTGTGAAAAGTTATTGTTTCATAATTTACTTTTCTTGTAACAGTTGCTATGTGTGTAAGTTAGAATATTTGTTTGGGAGTAGATGCTTTGCCAATTGAAACCATAATTATATCGCACTAGGAACATTTGACGACATGTGTGTTTTAGGTGATCTAGCTCACTTCATTTGTGGATTCCGTTCAACAAGAAATACATCGTTTCAACAGATGAGATAGATCTGAAATCTATACATTCCTGATATTATAGTTCTAAGTAGAATGAATTCAGTTGTATCAGAATTTAAATTTTCATGTTATGTAAGTACTAAATCATCGATATTTTGGTGTTTTTCCGTCGTACTTTAACACTTTGTTTTGAATGTTCCTCGTTTTCATTCGATGGAAGCAATTATTGGGAAAAAATGATATAGTTTAAGAGATTTTAGAATCTGGAATTATTGCTTAGACGAGATACTATTAAGTAATTTCAGGTTTATTGGTTTATCCTTATTATTATAGGTTTATAATAGCGATCCATTACTGATGTAAGAAAAGCATTGCTCGGTTGACACATTTCCAGAGACTTATAGTAGATTACATTGGTCTCTTACGAAAAACAACCATTTTGGTTTCTGTGTACAGCGTTGAACTAAGAAGAAAGAAAATAATATTGTATTAACCACATCAAGTGTCCAACTGATCGAGGATTGTACATTATACATAACTGGGTAACTCTGTTCAATAGAAGCGCCAAGAAATTGAGTTATACCAAGACAATATTTTTTACTATATCCTACGTTAAAAATAACGTTCATTTTGAAAGTTATGACAAGTAAATCTTCGTGTTTCATATAAAAAAAATCATGTGACATACAAGTACAAGTCCGTATTGACTAACAATTACGACTAATGTGGTTAACACTGTACCCTGTACATAGATCTTTTCGGCGGTCAGACTGTACTAACGCTGTCCTATATCGTGTAGTAGGGATTATTTCTTGAGGCCTTAAGCTCCTATAAAGCGCATTCAAAATTACAGAGCTAAGGAGAGCTAATGCGTCAATATCGTTGCTGATCAGCCCAGCTTATAACAGACACCGAATTGTCGAGTGATGCCAGCGACAAGCTGCCTAGTAGCAGACATCGAGACATCGATCATCTGAATGTGCGTCATAGGGTTTTTATGGGGAGAAACTGATGACAAATCGCGTAGCCTTTCACTGAATAGTTTCAATGCGTTGGCTGCAGATGTTAGCTGATGGGCTCGTATCAATACTAGCGTATTCTAACACTGATCGGACATCACGTTCACTTCCACTAACTGTCCAATTAATCTGAGATTTAAATACACAAGCGCTTACTCGTTAATCTATAAGGAAATTTGGTGTAGCAGTAAAACATAATATCAAACAAAAAGTGTGTTTATGGTGGTGGAATCGTGAAACTCTATGGTTATACTGAAGATAGTGCCTAGCACTGATTATCACGGGTTATTGTATTTATCATGTAAGATCTCAAGCTGAAGGCCTTGTCAAGAAGGATGTCTAAATTTGATCCCTGCTGAATACATCCTCCAGGCTGTTGCGAACATTAGAAAATTTAGGAGTCAAATAGGACCTGAGAGTTGGATCTCAAAAAGAAAACGTTATCGGACATTTGACAGATGCTGTTATAGTTAACGTTTCAATTAATTTATAAATTGTAAATCTGTGATGCGAATTCTTAAAATGTTGAAGAAAATATGAAATACTAATCAAACATCATTCCACATTCAACTGCCTACCTGGAATAAACTAACTGTTGATGAAAGTTTATCTGATCTCATTTAGTTTAATTGAACATTCACAATAAACTTTTCTTTTCTTTGCTTCATTTCCCACCCACCAAAGGTAATGCGCAACGATGAGCATACAACGCTGACCGTCGACGGTGTCTCGCAGAGTCGCAGCTCCCGAGGGAAGGAGTTTCTATTCGGCAAGTTTGCCACCAACTCGGACGTCTTTGTCGGTGGCATGCCCAACTGGTAAGTAATACTACCGTTTCTTGATACTTTTTACGTACTCGAAATGTATGCCGGCCGGCAACTCCGAACCCACTACAAGTCTCGTACGCTCGCCGCCGACATTGCTCGCTTTGTGGTATGTAAGTTTCGTGCAATGTTTTAAAAGGCACCAAAATTAAGCTACTTGGCGTTCGGTTGCTGCGAAACTTCGCTCGCAAAGCGAAGCATTTTCCGCGCAGACAGCACACGTTGCACGGCCAACTAAAATGCTCTCGATGCCGAGTCCTCAAGCCCGGACAAGTAAGTTTCGATTAGTGCCGTGTTCCGGAACATTCCTGGTGGCTCGTTTGATGAAGTACCAGCGCCACTTTCGCCTTGCGGAACGGGGAAAAAGGGAAAAGTTTTTCCATTTAGCAGCGAAACTACTGCTAGCCCGCGCTTCGTATTCCGAACCGAACCGTGTAACGCCCGGGGTCAGAGGTTGCTTTGCGAAATGAACTAACTTTGGCTTGCCTTTCGAGCGGTCGGTGAGTGTTAGATTTTAGCAAAAATTAAAACACTTTCTCCACATCCTCCGGACTCCACGCCGATGGAATGCTCGTGAAATTTCAATGAAGATAAAAATGGGCACTATCTTGCGGAGCAAAAATACCACAAACTGCAAAGCAATAAGTAAAAACAAAAATAGAAAAAATGAAAGTAAATGCAAACCGCCACAGCACTCTAAAAGTATCGTGAGCCGGCCGGGCATGTGTCTTGTTGCAATAGTTGTGCGGAATGTTTTCCACCTTTCACATTTCACTTTTAATTAGTGTCGGTGCAGCGTAAAACGGTGTGCGAATAATTTCACAGGCACGGGTATGTCGTTGTGCAGCTCTCACTCTCATACCTGAAAATCTAGGTCACATGGTGAATGCGGAGAGTATGCCTCCAGGCGCACTGTGCACTTTACATCATTGCATACACCGCAGAATAACAGTACCACAGCACGAGTGTATTGTTGTTTCACACTTAGGCCGCACTGTTGCCGCACAGTACGCATACAGATCTGGAAATAAAGATTCGGGGTTTGGTTTATTAATGTTGAGCGGGTTGAGTTTTTAGGGATTCTTTCTTATTCTCGTTTCCGGTCGATAGGCGTAATGATGTTGACCACTTGGTAGTTAGAATCTTACTGACTATTTTATTCCCTATTTCTTCAATGGCGCATAGCGCCTTCGCCTTGTTAGTTTATGACAACTAGTCGTGTACTGGTTACAACCAATCGGGTGTACGCTACATCACATCCCCCTTTCTTTAAATTTTCCGCGGAAGGAAAATATTCCTCCCGTAACGCGTTTGGTGTATAGGTTTTCTGTCCTTTACTGTATCCTGCTGAGGCTGTGGAATGCTAGCTGGTTCGCTCGTTTGACTTGACGCAGTCATGAAGGCAGGCTTTATACGGTCTATAGAAATTGTTGCTTTTTTTCCTTTCATTTCGAGTGTGTACGTTTTTAAGTTCCTTGCTAACACTTTGTATGGTCCGTCGTATGGTGGTGTTAACGATGGCCTAACACTATCTATACGAACAAAAACGTGGGTACATGACGATAACGCTCGGTGTACGTAAGTGCCTCTCTTCGTATTGTGATCCGACGTTGGTGTGGGTTTCAATTTACGCATTATCGTTTTGAGATTGTTTACAAACTCGGGTGTTGCGTGTGTAACGTGCTTACTACTATCGAAAAACTCTCCTGGTAGTCGTATGTTAGTACCGTAAGTTAGTTCGGAAACGGTTGCTCCTAAATCTTCCTTTAGTGTTGATCGCATCCCTAACAAAACGAATGGTAGTGTCTCCGTCCACCTGGTTCGATCGTGGCACATCAGTGCTGCTTTTAGTTGTCGGTGTACGCGCTCAATGTGACCGTTAGCCTGTGGATGATAAGGAGTGGTTTTTAGATGATCAATTCCTAGTGTTTCGGAGAGTTTTTTGAAAAGTTCACTTTCGAATTGTCTTCCGCGGTCAGTGGTGATCTTATTTGGTACGCCAAACCTTGCGATCCAATTAGCAATGAAAGCCCGTGCAACAGTTTCCGCCGTCATGTTAGGTAGTGGAGTTACTTCCGGCCATCGGGTAAATTTGTCTATGAGCGTCAGACAATACATGTTTCCTTCCGACGGAGGTAAGGGGCCGATAAGGTCCATGTGCACATGTTGGAATCTTTGTTGAGGTACTGTGATCTGCTCTGCTTTGGTGACATTGTGTCTCGTTACTTTGGTCTTCTGGCATTCTAAACAACACGAAACAAACTCCTTGCAGTCCTTTCTTATCGATGGCCATACGTATCGTTGGGTTACTAAATGGGTTGTACCACGAATGCCCGGATGTGACGTCCCGTGCATCTTTTCGATTATTTGTTTGCGAAGTGCTGTGGGAACTAATGGTCGGATTGTTGGAGTGGACACGTCGCAATACAGTGTGCCCTTTTTTGATGGTAATTCTAACTCCTTCAAAACAATTGTGCTGGCTGCAGGCGGTTTACGAACGAAGGATTGTATATCCGTATCCATCCTCTGTAGCTCTGCCATTTTGTCGTAATCGATGGGATCGGAAGAGATATTGATCAGCAATGCTAACTCAACTATGAGAGTTGATTTTATTTATTTTATTATGGAATGACATTTTTGTCATTCGTTTACATGTGTGAGAACTGAACCCCCTCAACATTAATAAACCAAACATCGAATCTTTATTTCCAGATCTGTATGCGTACTGTGCGGCAACAGTGCGGCCTAAGTGTGAAACAACAATACACTCGTGCTGTGGTACTGTTATTCTGCGGTGTATGCAATGATGTAAAGTGCACAGTGCGCCTGGAGGCATACTCTCCGCATTCACCATGTGACCTAGATTTTCAGGTATGAGAGTGAGAGCTGCACAACGACATACCCGTGCCTGTGAAATTATTCGCACACCGTTTTACGCTGCACCGACACTAATTAAAAGTGAAATGTGAAAGGTGGAAAACATTCCGCACAACTATTGCAACAAGACACATGCCCGGCCGGCTCACGATACTTTTAGAGTGCTGTGGCGGTTTGCATTTACTTTCATTTTTTTTTTCAATTTTTGTTTTTGCTTATTGCTTTGCAGTTTGTGGTATTTTTGCTCCGCAAGATAGTGCCCATTTTTATCTTCATTGAAATTTCACGAGCATTCCATCGGCGTGGAGTCCGGAGGATGTGGAGAAAGTGTTTTAATTTTTGCTAAAATCTAACACTCACCGACCGCTCGAAAGGCAAGCCAAAGTTAGTTCATTTCGCAAAGCAACCTCTGACCCCGGGCGTTACACGGTTCGGTTCGGAATACGAAGCGCGGGCTAGCAGTAGTTTCGCTGCTAAATGGAAAAACTTTTCCCTTTTTCCCCGTTCCGCAAGGCGAAAGTGGCGCTGGTACTTCATCAAACGAGCCACCAGGAATGTTCCGGAACACGGCACTAATCGAAACTTACTTGTCCGGGCTTGAGGACTCGGCATCGAGAGCATTTTAGTTGGCCGTGCAACGTGTGCTGTCTGCGCGGAAAATGCTTCGCTTTGCGAGCGAAGTTTCGCAGCAACCGAACGCCAAGTAGCTTAATTTTGGTGCCTTTTAAAACATTGCACGAAACTTACATACCACAAAGCGAGCAATGTCGGCGGCGGGCGAACGAGACTTGTAGTGGGTTCGGAGTTCCCGCCCGGCATACATTTCGAGTACGTAAAAAGTATCAAGAAACGGCAGTATTACTTACCAGTTGGGCATGCCACCGACAAAGACGTCCGAGTTGGTGGCAAACTTGCCGAATAGAAACTCCTTCCCTCGGGAGCTGCGACTCTGCGAGACACCGTCGACGGTCAGCGTTGTATGCTCATCGTTGCGCATTACCTTTGGTGGGTGGGAAATGAAGCAAAGAAAAGAAAAGTTTATTGTGAATGTTCAATTAAACTAAATGAGATCAGATAAACTTTCATCAACAGTTAGTTTATTCCAGGTAGGCAGTTGAATGTGGAATGATGTTTGATTAGTATTTCATATTTTCTTCAACATTTTAAGAATTCGCATCACAGATTTACAATTTATAAATTAATTGAAACGTTAACTATAACAGCATCTGTCAAATGTCCGATAACGTTTTCTTTTTGAGATCCAACTCTCAGGTCCTATTTGACTCCTAAATTTTCTAATGTTCGCAACAGCCTGGAGGATGTATTCAGCAGGGATCAAATTTAGACATCCTTCTTGACAAGGCCTTCAGCTTGAGATCTTACATGATAAATACAATAACCCGTGATAATCAGTGCTAGGCACTATCTTCAGTATAACCATAGAGTTTCACGATTCCACCACCATAAACACACTTTTTGTACACTAGTCCGATCAGTGTTAGAATACGCTAGTATTGATACGAGCCCATCAGCTAACATCTGCAGCCAACGCATTGAAACTATTCAGTGAAAGGCTACGCGATTTGTCATCAGTTTCTCCCCATAAAAACCCTATGACGCACATTCAGATGATCGATGTCTCGATGTCTGCTACTAGGCAGCTTGTCGCTGGCATCACTCGACAATTCGGTGTCTGTTATAAGCTGGGCTGATCAGCAACGATATTGACGCATTAGCTCTCCTTAGCTCTGTAATTTTGAATGCGCTTTATAGGAGCTTAAGGCCTCAAGAAATAATCCGTACTACACGATATAGGACAGCGTTAGTACAGTCTGACCGCCGAAAAGATCTATGTACAGGGTACAGTGTTAACCACATTAGTCGTAATTGTTAGTCAATACGGACTTGTACTTGTATGTCACATGATTTTTTTTATATGAAACACGAAGATTTACTTGTCATAACTTTCAAAATGAACGTTATTTTTAACGTAGGATATAGTAAAAAATATTGTCTTGGTATAACTCAATTTCTTGGCGCTTCTATTGAACAGAGTTACCCAGTTATGTATAATGTACAATCCTCGATCAGTTGGACACTTGATGTGGTTAATACAATATTATTTTCTTTCTTCTTAGTTCAACGCTGTACACAGAAACCAAAATGGTTGTTTTTCGTAAGAGACCAATGTAATCTACTATAAGTCTCTGGAAATGTGTCAACCGAGCAATGCTTTTCTTACATCAGTAATGGATCGCTATTATAAACCTATAATAATAAGGATAAACCAATAAACCTGAAATTACTTAATAGTATCTCGTCTAAGCAATAATTCCAGATTCTAAAATCTCTTAAACTATATCATTTTTTCCCAATAATTGCTTCCATCGAATGAAAACGAGGAACATTGAAAACAAAGTGTTAAAGTACGACGGAAAAACACCAAAATATCGATGATTTAGTACTTACATAACTTGAAAATTTAAATTCTGATACAACTGAATTCATTCTACTTAGAACTATAATATCAGGAATGTATAGATTTCAGATCTATCTCATCTGTTGAAACGATGTATTTCTTGTTGAACGGAATCCACAAATGAAGTGAGCTAGATCACCTAAAACACACATGTCGTCAAATGTTCCTAGTGCGATATAATTATGGTTTCAATTGGCAAAGCATCTAGTCCCAAATAAATATTCTAACTTACACACATAACAACTGTTACAAGAAAAGTAAATTATGAAACATTAACTGTTCAAACACAATCTTATTGGAAATTGTTTAATCTTTATCCATTGGGTAACCCAAGAAACTACACTGTTGTACCTCCATCAAAACCACCCCAAAACTTAATCAAGTAAAATCCCAAATATATCCTTTTACGATTCGGTTTTTGCACAATCGCACACGGGATAGAGCTCCCGCCACCGTCAAGCCATCGGGAAGGTGTCCAGCGCGTTCCAACAACCCAAGAACCCATTGTTTACGTCTTCTCGAGCGTAATAAACTCCAATGAGTACGAAAATCGGGAACCACCGAGCAACTCCAACAAACTTTAGCCCCGTGCACGTGCATGTGCGGTAGCTGTTAAACCGTCGTCAATCGTGGCAGTTACGGTCATTTTTCGGAACGATACAATACCCGTACAACCCCGGGCAGCGTAGGAAATGATGCCGGAAGGTATAATTCCAACACCGAACGTATTTACTGCATTATTCAATTGCCGATGGTGGAATGAATACCAAGCACCACTGGAACTATAGATAGCACACAATTGGCAAGCGGCAGGACCCGGCGGTTGGTACGGAGGACAAGCAGGATGTTGATTGTAACCATTACTCATCAGCGTGCTTACTCTGCACTGGAAACACGACAGTTGATGTTGTTGAGCTTTGGCGTGAAAAGCTGTATGAAATACGCAACATTTTTCAATATCGCTTGATGATGTTTATTTTTTTGGTAAACGTTCTTTATAGAATAAAAAAAAACGGTTCAAGCAGTGTCATCACATCGTAGCTCACAAGGTCCCCTTCAAATCTTAGACGAAAGACAGCAAACAATGGACTGCGTTAGTTGCACACTACAGCAACCTAAAAGGTGCCTTCATTACCATGCGTTAAAAGACAATCCCTCCCTAAAATGAACGGACACACAAAAGAACGCTCGGTTTGGTCCTTCATTTCGTCGTCGGGCTATTGATCCAGGGCCCAGAGCATTACGGCTAAATTGGCTCACGCCCCGTCATCGCTCACAGTGCGCTTTCGTCTCTTCACCGTGCACAATGAACTAAGGACCCCACCCACACCACGAGCATGGACCGATGTTTGTGTGTGAACCAATTTTTCGCACCCTATTCCGTGCCGACCGAACAAGGTGTCACACTGATACCGGTCACGAAGCTTTTTCCGAGAACAGTCGAAATTGAACGGAGCAGAAACGGTCGCTCGCTCGAACCCAAACCCAACGCCGACGGACTAGACGCTGTCTACGAAAATCAACGATACGGTCGACGACATATGCCAGATACGACTTTCCTTATGTTTCCATCGACCGAGCACCTCGCCCCGAAATGGCGTAAATCCGAATGCTCGGTGAGTCTGTTTCCGGTCGAGTGGTGGCGTGCGTTGACTTAACCTTTATTTTTCCTTAACTTCCGCTCACCGTGGCGCACCAGTCGGATTTCGCTGCTTCGTTCTCTTTTTTTGTGTGTGTCCAGGGTCCAGCGGGCGGATGTTTTCGGTTTTGTTAGGGGAAACATTTTCGTTTTCCGTTCATGAGCTTTCCTGCCTCACATGAGAGTAAGTTTTTGTGGGGGCGGTAACTGACCAATTAATGGAAGATATTCTACGGTCCCTGGTGTTGCGCTTTGTGTCAGGCGTTGTGAGAGTAAAAATTGTGTAGAATACTTCACAACATAAAAAACTTCACCTAAATGCCTTAATCGAAATCAGACATTCCAAGAATTGATACCGGTTGAATGTTCACGAGAAGCTAGCAATATGTTCCTTCCACGGAAAACGGCATCAAGGATTACATTTAAACCCTCGACCCATAACTATAACTTGCATTCAGCATCAATGGCTAAACGAATTTCCGATATTGTTGGTCTGTACACAATATCTCGTTAAAACATTGAATGGATCGACGCACGAAAACGAATGGCAGCAAAGCTTTTCCGAAAACTTATCGAATGAATGTCAAAAACAGGAAGCAAATGAAAACACTTTGATCTTGCTCGCCAAAGCTTTCCACCGAAAAACATCCAGTTTTGCCCCTTTTTTGTGCCTATATTTAATCGTCGTTTCGCTTGTTTCTGTATCTGTGGCGTCCATAATGCTCATTACTCGTTACAGCCAGAATGACTATTTTCTTTCGTTCCGTTTTCTTTTTTCTCGTGACAAACAGCAAAAGGCGTTATTAAGATTGCTGCTTCGCCCACAACACAATGTTTGTCATCTTGCCCGGCCACGGTTCGGCTTCACGTATCGACAGTTAAATGGTTCGACCATTTAGCCTTACCTAGCTACTCTCGCCCACGGCTCCCAAAGTCAGCCTCTCCCGCCAACAGTGTAATGCGCTCGTTAAAGCACTGCTGGCAAAGATTGTCCATCGAGTTCGCAGCGAGTGGCCACCACCGTTCGACAACAGGCGGGCCACTTGCGACGATCCAATGACTCGTTAGCAGACGACACCCGAAATAGCCTTCAGCTGGGTTGTTAGCAAAACTTGGGATCGCAGGGAACGATGCTTCAAAGTCTGTGCAGTCCGGGCGTCCCTGTGCTTCTCCGCCTTCGATCAAGCGTGTCGAGGATTTGCATCTTTGTGTTTGATGGAATTCGCTCGCTATTACCACCGCCAGGTCCTTTGCCGTCCCTAGTGGTATGGTAAGCGAGCGTAAACTTTGGAAGATGCTTGCTGTTTGCCAATTGGATTATGGATTAATTCTCCGAAACGAGTATTTGCGCGATGTCTTTTTTTCTCTCTCTTTCTCGGGTGAGCAACGTTTCGAATATTCTAATGCGCTCGTTTCGCGAGCGGTATAAAAAGTGATTGGAAGTTATTGATGTTCATTCGCTCGAATTCATTATCGTGGGTCGGATGACAGGCTGGTAATGTCATTCTAACTTTCGGGCAGAATTCGTCCACCAAGCAAAAAGGGGCAACAGCTCTGTGCGCTAGTAAATTGTATCGATTTTTTACGTGGTGTTTTAGATTAATGGTTTGAATCATAGAACACAGATTTTAAGGCAAACGCTGAGTAATCCTAGCGCACGAATCACGTTCACTTTCAGTTACTGTCCAATTAATCTGAGATTTTAATACACAAGCGCTTACTCGTTAATCTATAAGGAAATTTGGTGTAGCAGTAAAACATAATATCACCAAGGTGTTGAATTATTTAGAAAATACTACAGTAACAAGTGGAAAACATGTTCTCAAACTTATAAGGCCGTCTTCTGAATCTTGAGCCACTTTGTGGAAGAAAAATTCGGAGCCTAAGATACACAGTGCATCTTTATTGCTGGCCTGCTCGAGGGTAATTTCGATACACCAACCCTGTTTTCTCTTCTTGTCGGGCCGAACCTATGCTTATTTGACCAACCAAATTAAACAACTGAGCTGCAAATTATTTTTCCCTCATTCAAGCTTAACTGTTGCTTTTCCCAATTACAACCATTTGGACCCTTAGGTGGCGAAATGGTAATAGCGCCGATGCATCACTCAATAGGACCAGGTATACATTCTCTTATAGACCGTTCTCCGGTAGCAAAAATTATATTAACTATTCTATGCCCATCATTACTTAGAAGGTTGTTACACAGAAAAGAAGAAGACATTTCAAAAAATCAGGTGAAAGCAACAGGAAATAAAGAACTACAGTTTAGAAGAAATAATATATTACAGTTTGATACCCATCAATCGCTGTCAAGCTACAAGCAATTTCTAATGCCATTTTACTTGTCACATAAAGAAGATCGTTTTAGTAATCTTTAAGCACTTACATTCTTATTATTTAACAACTGATTGATGTTGTCAACCTATGGCTTGAAAACTTATTGATAATTTCTTCATATTAAGTATTCTAAAATACTTTTTGATGATGAAGCAAATTTCAAAACTTCATAACTATTCATTAGTCTCTACCATGATAGGTTAAAATTATGCTTAAAATAGTTTCTATAATTATTAAGTGAATTGTTTTCAGCTTGACTATACGATTCCTTTGACCGCTTTACCCCATATCTATCATTTTTACGTTCCTTTCTCTCATATGTTAGCATGATTACTTCGAACATGATTTGTTCTTTTGTTAATTTAACGTTAATTTTATTTTAGTACCAATCGGTCGGTATGGGTGTGCTAAAATTTTTTCTTAATCTCTTTGTATCTTTCTTGGTCTATTATACGTGTAAATCGAAACTCTTTTTTTCTCTTTTGTTGTCTCTTTACGCAGGGGTGATGTACAGATAGGGGATCGCACCTTCGAAGTCGTCCAAAACTTCACCTATCTGGGGTCAAAAGTCAGCACCGACAACAACATAGACGTTGAGCTGCGCGTAAGGGTGCTGGCTGCCAACCGGTCATACTACAGCCTGAGGAAACTTCTCCACTCAAAATACCTGTCGCGACGGACGAAGCTGGGACTGTACAAAACCTTTATAGTCCCAGTACTCACATACGCCTCTGAGACATGGACTCTGTCCAAAACTGACGAAACCCTCTTAGCCGCGTTCGAAAGGAAGATGCTCAGAAGGATTTTTGGTCCTTTATGTGTAGAAGGACAATGGAGAAGCCGCTACAATGACGAGCTCTATGAGCTGTTCGGTGATCTTACTATCGTGCAGCGAATTAGGCTCGCCAGGCTCCGGTAAGCTGGTCATGTCATTAAAATGGCACCGGACGACCCAGTCGATGAAGTCCTTTAAGGCCATCCAAATGGACAGAGAAGGCGTGACAGGCCCAAAATGAGATGGAGTGATGGCGTAGATGCGTCCGCCAGAACGGTCAGGATAATGGATTGGCAGACGACGGCACTAGACCGTGAGCGGTATCGAGGATTGTTGCAGCAGGCCAAGACCGCGAAGCGGTTGTACCGCCTGATAAGTAAGTAAGTAAGTTGTCTCTATATCCTTCAGAGGTCAGAATTAGATTACTAGCTTCCTTTATTTAGTTAAGACCAATAGCTGAATAGTCAGTTCTGCAGGTGGAGACAGGCTCGGCTATCAGGCGTATCAAAAAATTACATCTTAATTACTATTGATTTAATTTAATGTTCAGCAAATAGATGAATAATTCGAGTTCATAATTTTGATAACTATAAGTAGTATAATACAAGGTTTTCCAGAAAAATAGCAAAATTTTAAGATTCAAGTAATTTATAGACCAATTCACAGATAGTACTGTAGTCTGTCTTACTTTCATGACTATCAACCATTAGTTATTTTGGATTGTTTCATCTTGAACCAACGAAATGTCTTGCCAGAATCCAATTCTTATGTTTAGAAATCTCTTGCGCAGTATTAATTCATCTTGGAAATCTTAGAATCCTCAAAAGGTAATTGTGTTTAACGAATGGCCAAGAAAAGTAATATTTTAATAAATTTACTCATAGATCCATTGTGGAGCATTCGCTTGCTATCGACGTGAACTTCAAAGGACCAAAAGTGGTAAAAAAATAAATTATTTTAATCACTCGACTGTCATACGTGCAATGACAGAAGAAAGCTCCTATTATACACGTACGAAAATTAATACAGCATACACTTTACTTCATTCACACACACACGAAAATTCTTCTTCATTCTGACAATTGAACATAATTGATAATATGTACCGTCCGCCCCTGTCATGGTGAAGTACTTTGCTTACATACAAACACCCGTCCTCGCTCATCCCTTCCAGCATTCCCACCGAATCTTCCTACTTCTTTTATTCGACGAAGGAAAACCCTACCAAACACACACACACATACTCACGTTCCTTCGCAACAAAAGAAGGTAAAAAGCTGTTGAGTGTGAAATTAAAAGCTTGCACATGTAAAATGTAAATTGATTTCCCTCGCTCGCACGCTACACTTTGGCGAAACGTTTCTTTTTGACCGAATGTTCGTAGGTAGAAAATGCTCGGTACTGTGAGTATACATCAAGTTCTCTTCTCGTTTTTGGGGTGAGAACACGAAAAAAAAAACAACCGACGCGTTCAACATTCAGTCATCGCTGGGACCAGGATGCGTGGGAAGCAACATAATGGTGCTCTCGTTACAGTGTGACGTCTGTACAAAGAATGTAACAGTCTGCTTCCGCACGCGTCCTGGTCCCGTCCGCTACCGGGGGCAAAAGCGCCCAGCGCATTGTGCTATCAACATCGCGTCCATCATTCATTGAGCGCGCTTCACTGCGTAGCGGTGTACGATAAGCTCACTCTTTCGTCGACAATGATCGCCCGGAATTAGCATAAAACGTTTAAAACGACTTCCGCGAATGAAGAAAGTGGAAATTTTGAACGACAACGTTAACCCAAACGCCTTGTACGGTGCGTTGTTATGGAATTAATATGAATCGAAATATGTGTGTGTGCGTTGAGTTGCGTCTAAAAATGAGCACGAGCATTGTTGTCGATGAAATTCTCAATAAAAGAAGTCCCAATGGAAGGCAAACGTTCAGTGGCCTGATATGACTTGCAAGCCAATGATAACGAATTGCCTTACCATGTTTGCTATGCTCTGTTGACACAGAGCTAGGTTTACTTAAGAATCTCATCATCAATAATCAACTCTGTTCATTTTATGCGTACCGGTGCTTCCAGCAAATGCAACAAACGAATTTGATCAAGCGATTCTTCTGTGAATTCATTAAAGCAATTAAAATAAACAATAATGATTTAGCAATCATTTTTCAAATACAAATATTTTTAATCTTCACCAAGCGTGCATGGAAAGTAATCATCTAATGGATGACTTCCTAGAATTTTCCTGTTCAGAGGAATGATTTTTTGTTGGTAAGAATTGGCCATGCGTTGTTTAGGACGAATTTGATACACTCCTGTGGAGAAATGGTGAGGATTCTGATGTGCTTGATATTGAGTAATGATAGTTTTTCAACAAATAATCATGAGAAAATTGAGCATGAGCTTCTGGTAATGATATCCCTTTAGTGTATCCTCATCTAAATAGTCAATCCAGCGTCCTAAAGAAAAGATTTGATACCCGATCTTGCCATATAAAACACCGGACTAAATCACTGGTTCCGATCCAGAACATCTAAACTCTTCTAGATTCAAACATCTTCCCAAAGCTCTAATTGCTGTATATCAAACCTACAAACCAACACAACCTTTGCCATCGTTCTAATGAAGTCAAGACGATACCTAACGAAGGAGTACGGGTTCGTAATTAAACGGAATTTCTCGCAAAGATCAAATTTCCTTCACTTACCTGCACTTTATGCCAGTGACCATCGTGAAGATCCCGGCCGACGGTAATGATTTGTGCGCCACCGCCAAGATTGTATCGTAATCGTAGGGCACCCTCGACTAGCTTCAGCTCGAAGAAATCGAACGTGCCACCGTCGTCGGTGTACAGCACGAGCCCGTTCGGTTGCTCCGTTTTGAACTCGAGCTCCAGTGACCCATTGAGCCCGGTGTACCATTTGCGGAATTGTGCAAAACTATTCTGCGAACCGTCCAGCACGAACCCGGAGCAACCGGGTCCGAGTTGGGATAGCAGTAGGCCTAGCAGTAACAACTTGGGCAGCCGCACTGTTACCATGGCATTGCTCAGAATCTTTGGCAGGCTGAACGGTAAAGATGATGATGACAACGATGATGATGATGATGGTGGCGGTGATAGTGCGGATGCTGAAGCGAGGCCAAACGATTGATGTGCTTTGCGCTGGGAGGCCAACGGCGTTGTCGCCTCGTTGGTTCTCGTTGCCGTTGGTGTCGTACTCGCAAGCTGCTGGCAATGGTAGCTGCTGTTATTGTCCACAGTCGAGCACTCGCTGCTTCGGGGCTGCTGCTTGGGAGAGCTGTTGCGCTGCCACACATGGGCGCCCTTCGCCGCTTCGGTACATACATTATTGTCCGCGTGATTAGGGCTTTTAATGGAATTACTGGGACTTCCACCGAGATACGATGGCCTGGTGACTTCCGGCGCTGGTACGCTTCCATCAGCGTATCCGCCATTCGACGCCATCCCACACACTGCTGCTGCTGCTGCCGATGCCGGTTCACGCCGTTTTCTCTTACACTTTCTGCTCGCTGATAATCTAATCACATTCCGCTCGGCCGACGAATGTAGTGTCGCACTTTCCATAATGGATACACACTCTGCCTGCTCGCTAGTCTGGGGACCTCCGCCACGATCCCGCTCCCGTGCCATCCCGCTCACACCGATACCATGTTCCTCTGCACGCACCGACGACGCCATCTTGTCTTCACTCACCGACCGACCGAATGCCGATTTTCTTCGGGCGCTTTACTCGGGCCGTGCTCCCACTGCAATATTACGGTCGCTCTTTCTCCCACCAAAGCAAACCACTCACATTAACGAAAACACACACGCTCTACCGGACACAAACACACACACACGCGCGCACAAACTTTCACTTGGTTTTGTGTTGTGTTGAATCTGGCTTTATCCTGACACTGTGTAGTCGACCGAACTACCATCGCCACCGCTCATACTCACTAATTCTAGCTGCTTTTTGGCTCACGGTTTGCTCACTAAGAACGATCATGCATACCCGCCACACGCAGAAAACACACCAACACACATACACAATTCACACACACACACACGCGCGCGCGTACACTATCGCACCTTTGCCACTCACACAAACTCGCTGGTTCTTTTGCGTGGTTTAAATTTGTATGGTTCCTTTTTGCTTTTATTCCCCAACACTTTGCAACACGGTAATTTTTTGCGATTCGCAGACGACGCTGCTTGCTTTGATCAATTTTTCATACATTGCCTGTGAAGCGGAAAAAAAAAGCGGTCACCACCAACACTGTTTTAAAAAGAGCAGGGTAGAATACACGGGCTTATACATATTTTACGCCGATTTCACGGTGTTGCTAAATACACGGTGCTTGTTGTTATATTTCATTATCTTGTTCAATTTTCTCATCTTTTCTTTGGTAATTTTAAACTAATAATTTATTATTGAGCAGGATATAGTTGTTTTGAATTTAATGGTTTTCGAACTCCCGCAGTAATACTTTTTCAAACAGTTTTACACACCAACTATGCACTTTATCAAACATTTAGCACACTGTGAGTGACGCGACGCGAATGAACTACCATGCGCCTCCATTTCGAGAACACATTTCCTTAATAGAGATCTTTTGACAACTAGGTATCGCACAATGAACAATAAACCAAGCTTCAGCATTGTATTCGGTACTCTGCACAACAAAGTGAAGCCGCGAGCGAGAGAGCGAAAACCCGTAGGAACGTAAACCAGGTGTAAAAGAATGGCGTAAAATATCGTGATTCTATCAAGTACACCTTCACCAACGTACTCGCACACTGAATTGCTCCGTTCACCCTCAATCTATTCATGTTTGCTTTTTCATCGAAAGAGTCCTTAAACGCGGCATGAAATTGTGTTGAGAAAAAGACCTAAAATTCGTTACACATCCTTCCCGCACAACACTTCGGCATAGAACAACGTTTGCACAATAGAAAGCATTACAAAGCGTCCCTTCACACAAACACACGTCCACGGGGGGTGGTTAATCAATCTTAAGCAACGCGAAAGAACGTCCAACACATTAAATAACCTGTCCTCCTTCGATCCCACCGAGCGTAGCGTTCTGCCAATGCAAGCAAACGGTTCTCAGTCACTTTTTCCCTATCACAGCACTGTCCCTGTGTGTATGCGTTAGTGTGTGCAAGTGTGTGAGTGGTATCGGCTAACCATTGCAACCAAAAACCGTTCTCCAAATTTCATCTCACGCTCACACACACACACACTCATCGGTTCGAAAGTTTGAGGCTTCTATCCGAAAAAATAACGGTTCGAAACATGTGTTTATTCTATGCACTACCACAAGCGTTCCATGGTGTAACACTGCACAAAAAGGGGGGACAGAGATAGTGGTGCTTGCTCACTCGCACTCACATACACGCGCGGAGTCACATTCAACGCCAACTGCGGTTGAAGGGTTTGCGGTTGGAGGGCCTGTGGAGTTTTCCTAGTACAGAAATCGATACGAAAAATCCTTGACTAGGTTACAGGCGCCCCCATGTGTGCCTGTGTGTATGTGCATGTGTGTTTGTGTGTGTATGAGGAGGAGGGCTACACATCGTAGTAGCGAAGAAAAGAATCTCCGAATCGCCAAACCAACAACCGTTTTTTTCCCACTGAGCAATGTCCTATAGTCCTTGGAACTGTTCATTCTAGTTTCGCTCTCTTTTCTCGATTTCTTCCCGCACTGCTCTCACGCTCTAGCTCTCACTCTCACCCGCTCTATCTTTCTCGCTTTCTCATGTACATACTGCGTATCTCCATCTCACATGGAAACCGAGCACGCTCATCCACACTGCTCGGTCCAATTCCCGTTTCTTATTCCTCTGTGGCATGAAAAGAAAATTTCACAGTTGAATTTTCTTTTCCATTTACCCACCGACCAACCTCACTCACTACACTTCCACTGTTCAGCGCATGCATCCATTCCATTTCCCTTCATTTGCACGCTCAAGAGGAATGGCTCGATTTGGGGAAAGGGTTTTCCTGCCATCCCAATCCGCATTCCCTCCAGCAGCTTCTCGAGCGAAGGCTTTTCTTCATGGCTGACGTTCTCACTTAGCAATTTAAGATTTAACCACTGCACGCTTTTGTAACTGACCTTATAAACTTATATTCTTTCACGTTCAAGCTTTGCTTATCTTGCTTCGGGATTGGTTGGTCAGAACATTCACATGCATAGCCTACTATAACTCTCTTGGCACCACTCCAAACGGGACCCATTACACGCTACCATTTTTTCACCTACACAACACGGTCGCTTTTCAGAAACATTCACCACAAACCGAGCACACTTTCAGTAGGGATTTGTTAAAGAGAAATCCTACTACACACTACCATCCAACATGGATGGTGAACACTGGCACGGAACGGCTCATCCAGCAGCGTGCATGGTTGTTCGCGGTCGTCCTACGTCGGGTTACAAAGCTCAACTGCACTCGACTCACCATTGCGTACAGCACAAAAGTATCCACCGTACTCGGCCATCGGCGTCACTCATCTCGTCTCATTTCGGCACTGGCACACGAAGCACTCATCACGTCCGCTCTTCGCTCTCCTCCGATGTGTGTGTGTGTAACCAAAAGCACACTCACACACATACGCCGATATCAAGCCACTTCATAGTGTGGGAGAATTTACGCTACAGACAGCGAATGTGTTTTCCCGTTTGTTTTTGTCCGTAAATTTTCCCTTGCGAGAGCAGCATCTGGTACCCAGAATGATTGGGGAATGTTTTCGTTCGCCATCATCAAACTGCTACTCACGAGTGACTACTGAAACGACGAAAGGGATGAGGAGCTTTTCCGTCGCGTAAATGTGTTTGCCGTGCGATGGGGTTGATTCACCGGCGTAGGAGTACGACTCTGTTGTGTTGCGCTAGAGTGTGGTATAGGTAAGAAAATAGTGCTGCTGACTTTGAATACGGTTATTGACAGCGAAATTAATTGAACCGACGAATGGGTTGATAGTCGCGCCAATGCCAATGCAAGTGAAGGTGGTTCAGGTAATGTCTGCTGTGGGTTGCTGAGTACAAGGTTTTTGTTTTTTTTTTTGCACAAGCGAGTGTCGGTTTGGGAAACGGTTCCAAGTGAACCATGAACTTGTTCTTCAAATCGTGCTAATATTTCAGTTCGTTTCATTTGTTCTCTTAGTAAGCTAAAATTATGACAATGCACTATTAGTTTGCTCCGACTGTTATCGTTACGAAAATCTACAGTTTGTTATCAGCCATACCAAGCAAATGCTACGCGGAATAACTTCAGGGCCAGAGATAAGGTTGATTGGTTTGTACTATGTTTGCAAATAATTTCTTCTCTATCAGTAATGACCTCATGACCCCTGCCATATAGTTGCCTTTTAGCCATAATTATGCCTCGTTATCAGAAAGCCAATATGAAGAGTTAAAGAGAGACGATTTATGTTAGATTTGAATCGTGGCTATGACCTTCTCTCATATCAGCTGACTAAGCTGCTTCCGCGTTCAACGGGACTCTTGACGGGAAATTCTTGAAAATTCTTATTACGAGGTTTACATTTTATTGACATCAAGTATTGAAAATAGGGTCACCTGATTGTAATCAGTCTAGCCCTATTAAATTAATTTGACTTAAGGAATCCCTTACGCAGGACGGACTAACCAGCTACGGGTAAAGCAACGTCATAGATAGCTGTAAGTACCAGGCTAAGATCTTCAGAGGTCTGCTTCTTTCTTGGCCTAACGACCTCTTAGGTCATGTCTGCCATTTTTGGCTTACTAGACTTACTGTTACCTCATAGTTGGATAGGCAGTCCTCCCTATGGGAAAACGGCCCAGATGAGAACTGAACCCCGGTCCTGTCAAGTTAAGACCGGCGCCACTGTCGCGTCCTAAAACCGGGCCTTCTGAGGTCGTAGAGCCAGAAATCATGATCGTCATATTTTAAGGAATTGCTTCCTCTCGAACTCGGTTAATAGGGTTTCGTCATTTTTCGATAGAGTCCTGGTCCCAAAGGCATATGTGAGTATGGTATTTGAAGTGGAGAATTTTCCTTAGACTTTAGTATAATCGGTTGGCAGCCAGTATCCTTGAGGCCTGTAAGCGAATGAGGCCTGTAGCGAGGCCTGTTAGCAATTCTTACAAATCATCCGTTAAACCATATCCTGACCTACCATTACCTTACCGAAAAGCCACGCACTTTATATTTTATGGTCAGAAAGATTCTTCTCAATCTCGCGTAACTTAAAAAAATCTATGTTGTTTTATACGCTGACTTTTAACCCTAGATAGATGAACCTATCTGTGCCTCACTCTTGTATAAATCCGAGTATGTTAGCAGAGACGCTGGTAGATCTCCATCCTGAGGATAAGTGCCACTTGTTTGATCGTTTGTTAAACTTCTGCTACATAGGACACAGTAATCCGATTTCGATCATCTAAAAGTCTAAAAGGATTTTCAACGCTATATCAAAGGATCTATCATGTTGAAACTTAGATCCAGAAATAAAAGGTTCCGTAAAACATTGAAGAATATCTTCGTTAAAAAAATACATTGTTGTAAAATTACTGTTCATGTCAAAGACAAAGTTGTCTAAGAAACATTCAG
Organism: Anopheles maculatus; assembly: GCA_002091835.1. Lineage (NCBI taxonomy): Eukaryota > Metazoa > Arthropoda > Insecta > Diptera > Culicidae > Anopheles > Anopheles maculatus. The sequence continues at coordinate 64,136 of KZ063199.1, forward strand.
CCAGATTAAGCGGCTATCGGCGTTTGTTAAAATTATATTTTTGCCGATGAGCGAGTTTTAAATAACGGAGTTTTTTAGCCTAAAGGTCTTTATATAATCTTTCCTTTACCAAGACGATGGCAAGAGAAGCAATTGCGATGTATTTGTTAGATGCTCCTTGAATCAAGCTTTTTCAAGAAGTTGTATTTTTTTCATCATCCAAAATTAGCTTTTTTTATAGTCTTTGTAAAAATTAATGAACTAAATTCAATATTTACGATTTTATAGAAAACTACATCACGTTAAGTTTTTGCAACCACCTTGTGCTTTGACATTGCAAAGCTATTGCAAAACCCGCCTAGTGACATTTGTCGACACTCAGAACTATTTGCTTCTCCACGCGGAGAGAATCACAATACGAGAACAAACCTTTTTCTTCACATTCAAAACATACCGTGAAAAGTAGGACGCATGTGCAGAAGCTTGGCCACCGAATGCACACAACACAACGCGGTGTGTTCCCAAAAATCCCAAGGAACGCTGCTGCCGAGAGTACCGAATGGGCCAGGAAAGCGATTTTTCCCCTCTTTTCTACGGAGCACGGCAGCTCGTACGCTAGTAACAATCGTTTCGCAGCTGACAAAGAACCGTACCAATACACCCACGTGTCTGGTAGTGCTGGGCGTTCGTTCGGTCTCGGTCACTCCAACGCGCCATGGCGTTCCCCGCGGAGTGCTGCATTTTTCGGCACCGTAGCATCGTATCGATTTGCGAATCGGTTGCGTGTAAAGCTCAGTTAATGCATTTGTAAAAGCTCGTGCAGTAGTGCACTTCGTCATTCGCAAGCGCACTTCCACCTTACTGCATTGTTACCGTTACTGTGGGTTTTGATGAATCAAGCGATGCTCGTAAAAGCTTTTGCCTTCGTTACGTACGCTGCTGCTTCGTAGTATCTGTGGGGGGTGCTTTTTTTGGACCATTTTTATTTTCAAAACTGCAATATCATTTCGAGATGAAACCGTACACTTGAACACCAATTTAATTGGGTATAATTGCATTTCGCCATTACTAGTCTCGCAACACATGTATAATCAATTTCCTTCCTTCCTTTTTCTTGAATGCAATTCTTTCATACGCGATAAGAAAAGCGTACACATCAAGCACAGTTAAAAGCCAAACACGTTACCACGCCAGTGGAAAGTCTCATCAGTGTAGTGTCGTAGACTTTTATGCTTCGCGTACAGTTAGCATCCCATGCCGGCAAACTCAACAACGCTAATAATCGTTGCGCCAGCCGGCAGCCACAAAGCAATAACGGACGCAAAATGTTTAATGCCGGCAGGGAAAAGCATGGGCTGCAGTGCACGAGGATGCTCTTGCGGTGCACGAGGATACTCTCGCCCCAACCAAAACAGGCTACCCTTTTTTCGCTGATGCCTCCGTAAGCATGGGGATTCACAAAACGATTCGTTTCGATCGTCTCTGAAGGGTACTTTGGAAAAAGTTCACTTTCCTCCATACGTTTCCGCCCCGAAGCGAGCGAGCGATTTTGGAAGGAAAATATTTTTCAATGAGTAAAATAAATCGCCTCCACTTCAACGGATATCACTTTACGAGCGTTTGGAAAGAAAATCACCGTAGAAACTACGCTTTTTATGAACAGATTCTTGTGTTTTTAGAAGAAATGATGCGCTAAGTTTGTGGATCCTGAAACCTGAAGGATGCAATATGGCAGCAAGAAAAAAGCTTTCTGACTTCCTGAAGTAGGTGCATCTTTCTACGAATCCACTAATTGGGTTTACAAAAGTTTGCTAACTGCACTACAAGTTAGCAAAACTGGAACTGCAAGAAGTAGGGCGTGAAACGTACTATTACTAAAGAAATCATGCCCGGTAGCAATAGGTCGTTTTGCAAATAAAACTTTCCACCTTCAAAGTTGGGCTAGAATTTCGATACAATTGCGTACGGAGGGATGGTCAGTTTAAGCCAGGGAATGAAAAGGTTACAATTTCAATGAACGCCTACACCAACAGTTGAAAATTCATTACAAACCTTAAATAATTTCGTTGATGATCGACATTCCCGAATTCAAGAGAAATTGTTCAAACAAATATTCAATGTACACAATAAACACTAGGCAAAAGTTGTTGTGAATATAAGGTGCAATGGCTAAAATCTACACGAACGTGATATATTAGCCTGTCTCGTCTAATAATGTATATTTAAGTATGTCGCTCACAAAAGTAGGTTACCAATGCTCATCTCATGTTCGCTCCACTTTACTGTCTCTGTACCAACTTGACTTTCGATAAACGATTTCCATACAAAAAAAAACACACAGGCACACAGGCAAAAACAACGGCCATTGAACTGTCGTACGGGGTGCAATATTTTGCCATTGCACTCTACTTTACGGTAATGTAAATCCGTACACGACTAGACACGGACGGATTCAAGAACTGTCAATCTTCAGCAACCCAATTCTACTCCACTACATCGGGTTTGGATGGTGAAAGGACGGAGAATTGTGTTCGACACCGTTGTCACTGTGATGGGAAACATGTCTATAAGCTAATATACTTCCATCTTTTGGTATGGTTTACTAGATTTCGGCTCTTCAAGAACATGAAGATTATGCACAAATCAGTTGTATAGTAAAGTCGGAATTTTAAGGTCTCTTTAATTTTAAGATCACTAAAAGATATCTTAAGACATTGAAGAACCTGTGTTTGTGTTGTGTTTGAATATTCTCTTCAACAAATTTTGTATGCACTAAATCAGATTAGTAAGATCAACAGACGTCATGTTAAAATCTTTTCTTTACATTTTGTACTCCTTAATGATTCTGTAGAAGAACATTTGAAAGATACTTCATTTCAATAGACTTCACGCAAACAAAATAATATTAGAGCTCAACAATACGTAAGGATACACATTCTAGAATTCTTGAAGAGAATGTCTGCTGCTAACAAAGGTTTAGTGATGAAGGATTTTTCCTTGAACACGTAAATTATAGCCTTCGTATGAAAATATCCAATTTTTCGTAGTTTTATTTTGTCATAGATCTGCTATAAAGAACCCTTTCGGACTACTTCTTGAAAACTTTCCTGCCAGAATACAATGTTGAAGATTGTATATGTATTTTGCATATACATAGTAAATACTTTCGAAATAAAATGATTAACAAGTTAGGATATTTCGGTTGCATATCCAACAGCTACTTAAAACATTTATTCCACCGAAGTCACAACATGATAATCCTTTATCTCCGAAGGTCTTTAGTGTCAAACTTGAAACTGCAAACAAATACACTAGATAAGATTTTATTCATTAAAACATCTTACGTTGGTCACTGTTCACTGTTCAATTCTGAAAATTCTGTGTGCATAAATATAATACAAATCTGCCATAGATTATCGTAACAATGTACGAAGCGGATTTACCAGTCACGGTTCCTCAAGCAGTTCAATAAAAAGGGACATAGTCGTCCTTAATCTTAGTCCCCCTTCTAGTCATCCTCAAAATCTTTTAATACTTACTGCTGCTAGTGTTGACGCGGCCAAGTGATGGTAGTTGGTGCTACTCGCAGCTGACAGGATTGAACTTCTTTGACATATTCAGCTCATGTCACCGATGCTTGATAAATAATTATAACGAAATAACTGTATAATCGTTTACATTGTTTCGATGAACATTTATTATTATTATTCATATAGAACGGGCTGGCCGTATTGCTAACATGAACATTTCAAGCATTTACATACTCTGTTAAATGCAGCACTGTATAATAGTTTTAGCACATTATTTTTTCTTCTTAGCGAGTCAACTGTCAAAATGGTATGTCAATTGTGAAACGTTTCGGGATGAATTTCTATTCATCTGCTGAGACTGCTCAACTGTTTGACAGAAGGTGACTTAAAAGGTTGAGATTCTATAGCTAGATTCATCATAGACCTTATTGTTAACTAATTTCAGTTCCTATTGATAAGCTTTAAATATTATTTTGCTTTTTCTCTTTCTCTACACCATAGGGAGCTTTTGGCATTCCTTGACTTCATTTTATCCGTAGCTGGATAGTCAGCCCAGCGTACGGAGAAGCGGGTCGGTTTTAACTAATACAGAAAAGTACATAAGATTAAAGTTGTAGTTTGCAAGGTTTTCTATTTTTATTTTGTTAAAGATCTAGGTGTATGTCTTGAATATACGCTAAGGAGAGTGCCTAACACTATTGTAGATAAAGCTTCTTCTTCTTCTTTCCTGGCCTGCTCCTACGGAGCACGTCTTGTAGACAGGGCCTGGCGTCCAATCCGTTTTCAGGAAACTCGGTCCATGGCTGCACTCCTCCCCGGTTGCATCCGATATCCCTCAGGTCTGACTCCACTTGATCCAGCCAACGAGCTCGCTGTGCTCCTCTGCGCCTCGTGCCGAACGGGTCGCTGACGAGCACCTTCCTGGTAGGGCATGAGTAGCTCAGCTAGCTCGTGGTTCATTCTCCTTCTCCACCCGCCCTGCTCGCACACACCGCCAAAGATAGTCCGCAGCACCCGCCTTTCGAAAATGGCGAGTGCATTGGCGTCCTCTGCCAGCATAGTCCAGAACGCGTGCCCGTAGAAGGCTACCGGCCGTATCAGTGTGCGATATATGGCGCATTTCGTGCGTTGTTGGAGTCTTCTGGATCTCAGGAGTGTGTGGAGTCCGTAGTAGGCACGATTCCCCTGAACAATGCGCCTTCGGATTTCGCTGCTTACGTTGTTGTCCGAAGTTACGATCGTGCCAAGGTAGCAGAACTCCTCTACTACCTCGAGATCGTCGCCGTCAACTAATACTCTGCTTCCGAGTCGTGCTCTATCACGGTCAGAGCCTCCGGCAAGCAGGTATTTTGTCTTCGTCGCATTGATCCTCAATCCAATCCTATCGGCCTCGCGTTTCAGTCGGGTGTACGCTTCGCACACCGCCGCAGATGTTCGCCCGATGATGTCGATGTCATCCGCGAAGCCAAGGAATTGGAGAGACCGGGTGAAAATCGTGCCCCGGATATCGAAGCCCGCGCTTCGCATGACACCTTCCAGAGCAATGTTGAACAGCAAACAGGAGAGTCCGTCCCCTTGCCTCAGTCCCCTGTGAGATTCGAACGAATCCGACAGCATGTTCGACACTCTCACCTTGCACTGCACACCGTCCATTGTAGCCCTCAACAGCCGTACCAGTTTCGCAGGGAAACCGTACTGCCGCATGATGTTCCATAACTCGGTACGATCTATGGTATCGTAGGCTGCCTTGAAGTCGATGAACAGGTGGTGCGTGGGGATCTGGTGCTCCCGGCACTTCTGGAGGATCTGCAGTAGAGTGAAGATTTGGTCGGTAGTGGATTTCCCTCCAACAAATCCAGCTTGGTAGCTCCCGACGAAATCTGTAGCAAGGGGCGCAAGTCTGCAGAAGAGTATTCGGGACAGGATCTTGTAGGCAGCATTCAAGACTGTGATGGCTCGGAAGTTAGCACAGTCCAGTCTGTCGCCCTTTTTGTACACTGGGTGAATAACACCCAGTTTCCAGTCGTCCGGTAGTTCTTCCTGGTCCCATATCCTAACAATCAGCCGATGCATAATCGCGGCAAGCCTCTCCGGGCCCATCTTGAATAGTTCAGCCACCAGCCCATCACTGCCAGCTGATTTGTTGCATTTCAGCTGTCTGATAGCACTGATGACTTCATCCAAGGATGGCGGGGGCACTTCGTCATTATCATGCTGGCTGTTGTAGTGTTGCTCTCCTCTGCTTTCTGCGCCTGGTCCGTTCTCTCCTGTATCCGCTCCGTTCAGGTGTCTGTTGAAGTAGCACTTCCACCTATCGATCACCTCTCGCTCGTCCGACAGGATATCTCCCTCCGCGTTGCGGCACATGGCGATCATGAGAGTAAAACCGCTTCGTGCCGCATTCAGCATCCAGTAGAACTTACGAGTTTCCCCCGACTGAGATAGCTGCTGCATCAGCTGCTCGTCCGACTCCTCGAAGCTGCGCTTCTTGTCCTGGAAGAGTCGCGTCTGCTGCCTTCTCAGTCGTGTGTAGTTCTCCACGTTCTGTCGGGTTTCGTACATAACGCTCGATAGATCGTTCGCCAATAATTCTTCCTTAACGCCCTGGTGTATGTTCCATTGACCTACAAAACTCCTGTGCCATTGCGCGTTTGCAACACAACAGCCAGCAAACGGGCAAATGACCTCGTTTCATTGATAAAAATCCTTCCCCGAGCGAGACACCCGAAGTGCAACCGACACGAACATCAACCGACTGCGCCTACCAATATAAGGGACTGGATGAAGGGTGAATATGCAGTTTGCCACCGGTTTTCTTACCGATGCACGCCCTGCATTAAGGATTCTGGCATAGTTAGCAAGCGAGACGACGAAATGCGATGAACAAGGCGGAGTCGTTTTTCGAACCATGTTCCATAGATGAACATAGAAATTAACCGATGACTAAAATATTCATCCCTTGATGGAGACGCATGCGCGCGCTTGCTGTCACCTGAAGTACGCTCTCCAACAGTGCAGTGTTGCCAGATCGTAAGAAATTTGACGATTCGTTTAATAAAACATTTAAATATAAAGTTATTTTAAATTTAATATCCTCTTAAAACATGCTAACGTAAGCATTGTATCCTGAGTTCTCT